>JBAKGM010064849.1:0-14590 GCA_037177215.1 Asparagus racemosus
CCCCCCCCCCCCCCCCCCCCCCCCAAAAAAAAAAAAAAAGAGAAAAAAAGAATTAAGTTCTTGAGTTTAGGTAAGTTCTAGCATTTACAATTTGGAAAGCTCCAACTAAGATGTCTTGAGTCCTACAAGTCTATATATGGTAGGAAATCCCTGATTACTTTCCTTCCTCAAGAACTGCCAATGTACGTGTATCATATGAAACATGGGTTAATTATTGAAATTTGAGGAAAAGATTCGACCTTTGACCTTGAGACAATGTATGAAATGAAAGCAATTGGACTGAACAATTACTTTTTTGCAGTTTCGCTTTAATTTTGTAATAATCAAATATAACAGGAGTTAAATGTAAAGCAGAAAAAGAGCATGAAGCAGCGCCCAGACTACAAACTGCAAGCTACTCCCTAATCTCAGTATTGTTAATTCTCCATGAAAATTTCCTAAATTTCAATAAAATTCCCCAAATTTCCTCTCCATAATCTAAAGGTAGGGTTTGATCTCGAGAGAATTCAGATTATGGTTATGCGAGAATCTAAGAACCATGGCCGAGGGCCAAAACCCTCAACAAGGAGAATGCAGCAATCAGCATTGTAAACTAGAAGGAAGAGATTCAAAGTACCTCGTTTTGCTTTTCTTGAAACGATTTCTTCCTCCTTTTCCTGCTCCTCGATTCAATGTCAAACTCCATTGATAGAAATTTTCGTTCTTTTTCTTTTTATTTTATTTTGGTTATTTTGGGGTTCGGAAAAAAAGAGCTACCAAATCCAGGAGACGAGGAGAATCTATAGTTTATAATAATTTATGAAAATCTTTGCCTCGTTAGGAATCCTTGATAATTGATTACTTTAATAATTAACTGAATATCCTAGGTTTAGGGTTTAATCCATCCAGTTGTCAATCAAACGGCTTACCTTGTTTTAGAAATGTTAGGTTTTTTAATTGAATTATGCAAATATTTAATTACAAAAGGAGTATCAATTTTGATTTTGATTTTCAAAATAAAAAGTAAAGGAGGACTCGTCGGCAAGTCTGAGATAACAAAGCACATTATCCCTATTAGTTGGTACAATAATTATGAAACTAATTTCCAGTGAAAGGATAGAGATATAGTCTTTTTTTACAATTTTCCCAAAATCCTCTCTTTATTTATAAGGTTAATTGCAAAAACACCCCTGCATTATCATCAATTTGTACTTACTGCTTCAATACTTTCATTGTTGTAGATAGACTGCTGCTTTTGACCCTTTTATTCTTGGTGAAATTAGTGAGTCTAGCCCAGAGCAAAAGAGTGAAAAAATCAAACTATGGGGACTATGAAACCACAGGGGTAGTAAGTGCAAAACAACAATACTATAAGGGTCCACATATAATTAAACCTTACTATAGTACTACTGGAACTTTCAAAAAATGTTTTTATACAATTTATTATGCTAACTCTCCACAGTAAATACTATACAAGCTGTGTATACGAAGAGTCTGAAGTAATTGATATTCCCCTCATTTTATTTCCTTTTACTTCACTTAATTTCTTCCAAACAAAACACGGGCTAAACTATAGAAACTATTAAGTTTGTTTGATCAAGGAGTGTATCGAGAAGCATAGTGATAGTAATCAAGTTGTTAAACTACAGAAACCAAACACTAAAGTAAATTTTCTTTAGTTTGCCAACTTCTCCCGTGAAGTGCAAACAATTTGCAGTTTTATCTCCATTAGTACAGCAGTCTACTGAGGAGTTAAAAACTTGCAACCAACCAAAATTTACACCCAGCACCATGCTCCTAAACAGCTTATCACAATCTATATTTGAATTTCTACATAACTTTTCTCCCTCTCTTTTCTGACAAACAACCCCCCCAAAAAAAAGGGATTCATCAAAGCTTAGAAGTTAAGAACATAATCTGAAAACAACAAGAAACAAGTAACATTTACATTCTACAGTCTACTGCCTTTCAATTTGGATAGTAACATGACTGATATTATACTCCCTCTTAATAAACCCTGTCACTCTATCCAACACTTTATCTGCATCAGCCTGGGGCAATATCGTTACGTGACACGCCAATAAAACTTTACCAACTGTAATGGCCCAAATATGCAACTCATGAATAGCCACCACTCCCTCAATTGTACATAACCCCATCTCGAGGCTAGTTGCATCAATCTCTCTTGGTGTGCTCTCCATCAAAACCTCAAGTATGCTCCTCAACATGTTGATGGTGGTCACAAGCACAATCACAGAAAAGAATAGAGTGCAGATGAGGTCTACGATCTTCCATTCTGGCTTGTACCAGATTATTGCTCCTCCGATCATCACTCCTATGCCCTGGATTGAGTCTCCGAGAACATGGAGGTATGCACTGTGCACATTGATGTTTTGTTGGTGTTTCTTCTGACTTGATTCATTTGATGTAGGACTCAAGAGCAGAGGACTTTGCACCTCCTCATGCTCGTGCTCGTGTTTCTCTCCCTCGGGATGATGGTGATGATGGTGATCATGCGTAGTGATGGTAACTGTATGATCAGGATCATGGTCATCATGATGGTGACCATGGTCATGTCCATGACCATGATCATGACCATGACCGTGACTGTGACCATGACTGTGATTGTGACCATGAACATGGCCATGGTCATGACCGAGCATGACAGCCATGATGATGTTCACGAACAAGCCAAAGGCAGAGACTGCAAACATTAGAGAGCCCTGAACTTCACCACTGTCATGAATAATCCTCAGAATAGCTTGGTAGACTAAAATTCCAGCTAAGACCCAAATAAGCTGAATAGAAACCAAAGCTCCAAGAATCTCTACTCGAAAGAATCCATAAGATTGTCTTGGTGTTGCTTCCCATCCCGATGCCCAGAGAGAGAAGAGCGAGATTGCGAAGGCTGCGACATCAGAGAGGAGATGAGCAGCGTCGGTTAGGATTGCGAGGCTGTTGGCTTTGATTCCACCAACCACTTCAACAGCCATAAAGATGACACAGAGAACAACTGCCATTAGAAGCTTTCTCATGGATGTTGATTTCTCCTTGGCATCTTTTGAGCTCATCTTGGAATCTGAGAAATCGCAAGAAGCACCTCCGCAAATCTTATTGGTGGCCAAGCTAGATGTGGTCGGGGTGACGTCCATGTTGACCTCAATGATTTGCTTTGGCTGAGAGATCTGGGCCTCCATCTGAAATCAAGGAAAATATCGATCAATACAAGTATCACAATACATAGTTGCATTTGGACACGGGATCACTATTTTAATTACTACATAAACCTTTCTTGATTTTGAATTTAGCCTTTAAAGCCATCTAATCTTTTAATTTCGCTCAGCACTTGCCTAATTGAACTTGTTTGATAGTTGAAATTAACTATCATGATTGAAGTTGACTTATAGCAGCCATGTCTTAATGCTACGAAATTGTCATGTTTTCATAGTTTTTCAACCAAAAAAAAGGACGAGAACATGATTCGACATTTTTTATATAGGTTTTATCTAAAGTGGCAGTGCAATTCATGTTTTATGGTTGATATATTAATACCATGTTGATTTTACTTCTTCAGAAAAAAAATAAAAATCACATTTTAGGATTAACAGTGGACTTGATACTGTGGATAACCAGAATTCCTGGCTCAGCCCCTACTTTGATATACAAACATATCAATGACAAAAAAAGATCCATTATTGCGTTTAGAAGAACAGAACAAAAGTATACAGCAGGAAATATCATTGGTTGCATTAAGATCAACATAAATAAATGAAGATTGTTAATAAATATCCCAAACTGTCGGAAACTTGATATGCTAAATGCAACTTAAAGTAACATTTATGAAATTGAATTGAAAGTGACTGAAGTTAGCCAGATTAAAGATACAGATAGAAGAGATGCTGCACTAAATCCCCATAATCTGCGCAAGCCTTTGATGCACTTCAGTTCAAGAGCAGAAAAGTTGCAATATTTTTTTCTCGGTAATAAGTTCCATATTTCAGACTATCAGATAAAAAATGCAAAAGAATCTTATTGTGATTGTTGTAGACATATCCCACAATCAGAGCTTTAGACGATGAGCATGTTTTGGAAAATCTTAGTCCATCTTTATTCTCATCAAAAAATTTTCGACTCCCGATATTGTAGGTATGTGAGTTCGTTCACTCCATGATCATACTAGTAGTAGTTTTGATTACAAACATTAATAGGCATGAACTTCTACAGTACACAATATATGTTACCGAAGGATATTAACTAGTACAACAACAGCATAGGTTCTAATTTTACTTACTACCTCATAGCAAAAAATCAAACTAATAAACGACCACCAGAAGCTTCAAAGTAATTTTGTCAGATAGTAACATGAATCAGAAGATTCAAAGAGTACACAGTATTTACTATTTCAATAATCAGTGACATGAACCTATCCCCTTAAAGCTAAAGAACCATAACAACACATTATATAATGGATGGTAACCTCACAATAATGGATTACAAAGTTTCATAATAAACATAGAGCTAAAAACTGAGATGGTGTAATTCTTTTTAAATCAAAGTCTAACAGTAGAAATAATTCCTAAAACTGGCTAAATCATTGAGCTAAAATTCAACTTAAAAAATTATAATAAAAAAACCAAAGAACTATAACCCAAAATATATTGAAACATTGTGTTATTTAACTTGTCCGTCAATATTAAATTCTATGCTTTTCTAATAGCTGTGATTTTTAAATTATTGCAGACATTTATACTAGAACCATGCCTAGCCCCAAATTTTAAGGTGGAATGGGTACATCAGCGAGGCCTATAGAAAAATATACCATTATGTCCAAAAGACATTAGATAAGGTAATCAATCAAATGAGGAAGAAAATGTATGATCATATTTATTCACCAATCGTAAGAATCATTTGCTAATAGAACATGGCCTCTTCACAAACTCTAAATACCAATGCAAAAATCAAATCTTTGGAGCATAAATCCACACAATCTTCATCCTTAAACACAAAGACGAATCAAGAAATTAAGGGCCCCCATCTACATTACATTCAAAGAAAACTGCATCCAAAATAGTTGATAAAAACATCAAATTTGATTAAAGGCAAAGAAATCACTTACTCATCCAAACGAAAAGAGACCCAACAATGAATTTGCAATGAAGAATATATTTCCTCAAATAAAGGAATTGCAACCCCAACAGAAGGGAGAGCTGTCAAAAGCCGCACTATAAATAAATAGGTTGGAAAAATAAAACCCATGAAGAAAAATTCAACAAATAATTGAAATTTAATATAAATAGGTGGATTGAAATAAAAATAAATTGGAAACTTACCTCAAAAAAGAAAAGGAGAGAACGGTTTTTCTGAGTTTGAGAGAGAGAGAGAAAGAGAGAGGGATATATATTTGTTTTATAATGGCCACAAAAACAATAGAGGAGATGAAACAATTTGCATCAATAATTGGAAACCACGTAATTGGTTTAGAGAAATACTTTATATAGATGGACAAATAAAAATAAAAATGTTCCATGTTGGGCCCAATTCTGTGTGCACGCTGTCCATTTGGCACAAATAGAGGTGACGATGAAGTTGGGTCTTTGAATTAAATTGTTCAAACAAAATGTCTAAAACGGACAAAAGTTGTATTAAAAAAAAAGAATACGTTGATGGAAATTGATGTCTTGTTTGCTGGGGTTTATTCAGTGGAGAATATGCTATATATTGATATGGTCCAATGTATGTGTCCATGAAATTATCCTCAATAATGGGAAAGTTCTAATATCTTTTGTCTTTTATTTAGATAAAAGTTAAAACTTATATCGACATTACAAATTAATCCATGAAGAGGCAAAGAAAATCATGATTAAGGGGTGTTAGGTATCTGTCAAAACATAATCAAGAAAGAAAACATAGATCAGTAATCACGCACGTGCAATCAAAGGGCAAGGCTCCAATGACAAGAAACTAATTAATCAAATAACTAGTTTAAGAGAGCATAATCTTAGCAAAGAGCCATAGATGAACGAGTAATCAAGGAGTACCTCTCTAGAAAAAAGAAGAAGATAAATTATAAATCATTGATTGTTTTTTAGCTAATCTTTTATGAATGAGGATTACACATTGTTTTCTTTTCGAATAATATAAAGTCTTACCATGAATCAATCATGATACATATTGTTTTCTTTTCAATCCAGAAACATGGAAAATCATATTGAACATAATGACATTTGCATTTAAATTGCAGATTTCCTAGGTGATGATCCTCATCCATTTTGTAATCCCTTTGTTGAATTTTTTTTATCAAGAAGATTTTTTGAGGTTGTCAAGAAATAAATATACATCATCAGTTAGTTTTTTTTTTTTTTTTTTTTGGGGTGGGGGGAAGGGATCGTATAAAGAATAAAGAAATGAAAAAAAAGAAAGGACCGCATAAAATAGAGTAAAATTCTCCTAGGCATTGGTCAAAACAAGCCATTGTAAATCTTAATGCTTCATAAAACAGGATCATTGCGCACAACAATTTTCTTAATGATAAAAAAATTGAAGCTGATGCTGATGATTATAGAACCTAGACATAGAATCATGTAACTTTTTACATTAAAGTTGAAGATTATAGAACCTAGACATAGAATCATGTAAACTTTACATCTCTAAAAAGTTCATTTTCTTGTCCCTTTAGAGGCGAATTTCAGATTCTAATAATTGGCCATTACACTGTAACTTTTTTTTTTCTTTTATCCATAAAAAAAATTGCTATATGAGAACAGTCATGGTAGTAAAGGTAAGTTTGCTGTCTCCATTCCCACAATGGAATCCACAAACTCACAAAAGAGAGAAGTCTTTTCATCACAAGGGACCAAAGGCAATAGCTACTAGCTTCATCCTCCATTTCCTCTCTTTTATAAGTTTTAACTTCATATATAAAAGGCTAGAAAAGTTTCCCATTATTTTGTCCATAGCTAGTGCGAGTCTGCATCCACTTCATGATTCTCATGATTTATACAGTTTCACTACAGCCACATGAATTAGTCACAAGAAAGAAGGAAAACATAATCAATCAACAAACACATCCTTGTGAAAATTTTGAATCAATAACATTCAAAGGAGATGTGAATCTAAGTTATAGATGCAAGCAACTTGATGTTTTGAACAATCCAATAACAAGATAAATAATGATATATTGATGTATACTAATCTATGTCAGTTTGAAGTTTTAGACCTCTGTGACCATAATGATAATAAGGTAAATGATGATCATCCCCATGCCAGGGGGATCTTCATGTCCTTGTTGAATGTGAATAGCGTTAGTATATAAAAGTATAACCCTCGGTCTTTATCACAACTTTGACGTTTTGATGTGTTGTTTAACGTGAATCCAGATTTCTGCAATTAAAAGACCCTCAATTATCACCACAACTTCCGAGCTTTTGTGTAAGGGCAAAGTCTTTTGACAAATGGCTCTATCTCAATTCGAACATATAATCCATCAAACAAATTTGAGACATGAAACATAAGGTGTTAGAATTTCCCATTACATTTTCCCTCGTATTAGCACTAGTTTATGTTGACAGCTGAGCTAAAGGCCAACAAAGTGAAGGACTTCTCCTTAGAGATAAAATTCCCTCAGCATCCTCATCTCACATGATGCGTGGGCCCATTATCTTTGCCTGATCCATTTTCTTCGCCGTTAGATGCGTACGTCTGCCTGGGACTGGGACTGGGATTGGGATTGGGTTTGGGCTGGTGCCCAGAGTTGGCTTCTGGGCTCGGATAATCGTCAAGGCCCACCTCCACCACCCGTCTCCCCTCTACTCTCACCCCATCTTTGCCTGTAAAATATGAAAGAAAAGCTTAGAAAAGAGTTTAAAAGGGTAAATTTCACAATAATCCCTCGAACTCTTGGGGGTTCCGCACAACACCTCCGTGAACTTTCCCCCCCGACCGTACCCCCATTGACTTTTGGAGGCATACAAAATCCCTCCAAACTTTCAAATTTTCACAAAATCCCCAACGGCCGTTCCGGCCATTATTTTGAGTGTGTAGCTCATTGATCCATTAACAATGTTAGCGAATCTTAGTGGAAATTTTTAAAGTTTAGAGAGTTTTGTGAGATACCCCAAAGTTCAGGGGTGATATTAAAAAAAATTATTGTTTGGAATTTTAGATCTTGGGATCTAATTTTCATTAAAACATCCTGATGTCCAACGAATTCCCAAGTTGATAATTTCTTAAAAAATACATTTAAAAAAAAATCAATTTAGAAAAATTACTTAGCTGAAATATACTTTGAAAAAACCAATTGAGTTAGCATCTAGCATTACTGGTCGAAAATTGGTATGTTTTTTTATAAATAAATGGTAAGTCGGTTATTTTTTAGTTAAATTTAGATTTTTTTTAATTCCCTTCCAAAAAGGGCGAAAGCCACAGGATTTTAGTTACACATTTGGGGGAAAAAATTCAAAGTTTATTTTAGGGGATCATTTCAAATATAAGAAAGAAATAATAGAAATCTTCTTAAAATGGAGATATTTAAAATTTCCAGTCTGATTAAGACTTGTTAAAATTTGTGATTATCAATTATGCAAACATTATTGTCTCCCCTATTTTGGCTTTACAATTTTTCAAACAATACACAACTCTATCATTAACTTCTAAATTTGTAAAAAATTAATAGCTAACTTTTTTCTATTTAAACATCCAAATGCACATTAACCAAACAATAACTTACCCCAAAAAAAAAGGCAAAAAATCTCAAAAAATTAAATGAAATTTACCTGCAGAGAGAGCAGCAAGAGCTAGCACCAAAAGGAGGGAAGAAAAGCGAGAGAAACGGAGAGCATAACCCATTTTCAGTTGAAATCTCTGCTTTAGCTTCTACAGTGGAATTTATAGAAGGTGACAAGGGGTGGACATTGCCCCGTGCAGAAAATATTTAATATTTGCATAAGTTGACTTATATAATGCCTGTCACATGCCGGAGCACGCAATGCCACGTTGCTGTTTGCCCTAGTTCGTTGACTCTCATTTCGTTCTCTCTCTTTGGTAGCTAGGTCAAAGGTCCCAATTTCATGGAACATGAGATTCCCATACAAAAATTTAAATATTGTCCTCAGTCATCAAAGGAAGTTCGGATTTTTGAAGGTGTTGTAATTTTTTTATTGTTAAAAAAAAAAAAAAAGAAATCAGTGCACCTTCCAAAAAGAAAAATAATATTTGAGGTTTAACAGACATTTATCCATAGCTCTACTTGATGTTTTGTGGATCGTATGGATAATATATTTTCATCTTATATATATTAGTTCCCTTATTCTATGGCTTTAATCAATTTATTCTTTGAATTTCTGGCCAAAGCAGTTAGTATACGTCTCATTTTGTTATGCCTAGAGAATAAAAGTAAAACATCCTCATTATTCTATAGAATAATAAAAATCCTTAGAAAGGACTAATTGAT
Source organism: Asparagus racemosus (assembly GCA_037177215.1). Taxonomy (NCBI): domain Eukaryota; kingdom Viridiplantae; phylum Streptophyta; class Magnoliopsida; order Asparagales; family Asparagaceae; genus Asparagus; species Asparagus racemosus. Next base: position 9,428 of record JBAKGM010064849.1, read on the forward strand.
GATTAATATCGTTAATTTAAGTGATTCTACTTAGCTCACTACTTGATTTCTACTTTCAATTTCTGTTTAAGTATTAGGGCAAGCAAGACCTGAAAACACCGAATTTGAATTTTCTCGCCTTGCTAAAAGGAAAGTAAAGAAACCACTATTTATAATTATGATTTCTTATTAAATAAACGAAAATAATTTATTTTTAAATGTAGTTAAAAATGAGTATAATTCATGGGAGTATAATAAGTTATATCTCGAATGAGTTGCATCAGCCCAACAAAAAATTTAACAGTTATAATTAATAATAGTGTTCTCCAATTACTTTTTGCTTAATGTCCCCTCTTTTTTTTTCAACCCTGCTTAAAGTATGGAGGGCCCTAAACTAATAAATAGGAGAAGTATTGCATTTAACTTGTCGGCATTGTATCATTGGTGCGTGCTTGTTGTTAGCCAAGACCCCACAAACCAAGAAATGGCAGTCTTCGTTCTAACCACAGTTGTTGATTAAATTTTCGTTAAACATAAAATATATATAATTTAATAAAACTAGTATTGAAACAGATACAAGCTTCAAAGTATACGTTAGCAAATAACCTAGTTCACACAACACGCAGACTTATGCTACTTGTGAAAGGGCACTCTTTGAAGTCTAAACTTTAGACAGACATTTGTGGATATATAATTCTTTATGTATTTAACATTTTTCAGTGAATATATAGTTCTAAATTAATCTTCTCTCTTCTAAACAGCCAATATTGTAAGATTGCAAGAGAGGGGTAATTAAAGTCCAAATTTATATAAATGAATCACCAAAGAGGACCTAAAGATCCCCAGAACTTCAAGGGGATTGGCATACAAACTGCCAGCATGAACCTCTTTTATTCCACAGAATCCCTTGAAGCTTTTTCACTTTAACCCATAGAATAATACCGTTCAATCTAATGTGCCCGTGTCAAATACATAATCAGAAAGGATGTAAATACTCATTGGTCATAAAAAATATTCTTTTATCTTTTTTTTATTATTTCTATTAATCTCTTGGTAGTTAAGGGGCAGTTTGGAATTTTTGATAATGTGCTTGTCACATGACACGTTATACTTGATTGGTGTTAATTTGGAGAGCTAAAAGTAAAAATTCTTCAAGGACTTTAGTGAAATAAAAGAAGTTCGCGGGGTTACCTGCAAAATCTCTTCAGTTGAGGTGTTTTTGTCAAATTGAAATGGGTAAAGGGAGTTATCTGCAAAAGGCCTTGAAATTAACCCCAGTTCTAACGTAGAAACTTTTATATTATTCATTCAACGCTTTCTTTCGTTCCATATTGAACACCCATCATATCTTAACTGCTAGACGAATGAGGTAGAAATCTTTTTCATCATTAAAAAAAAACAAAAATCTTTAAAGCATATAAATTTTTTGTCCTAGTAGCTTTTGAGATGTGTAGTCTGTAGATAAAAAGATTAATTATATACGTTGAAAATTTGTTGCAAGAGAGATAGAAAGAGATTAATTTTATTTCACTAACTTCATGTATCTCTGCCTTTATGATTGGTCAAACCAAATTGGAGGATAACATTTGCTCCGGACAAAGCCCATTATTACCATTTTTATGGTTTACAGGTCCAGGTGCACGTGCACGTGCTATCATTAGTACAAGCACTATAAAATGAAAGAGTTCCGTATTTGAAGATGCAAAATTTAATGCAGGCCTGCCGGGCGCAATTTGGCATGGGATTATCTCCAGAGCATAACGCGTCATAAGCTTCAACCCCTACTAGTCACATAACAAATAAATAAATGAAAACACATTAATTACACATATTTACACATGATTAGCTCACTGCATACAATTATCTAATGCTCAAACAGAGTTATCTATCTGTTTTCTATCTGACTTTAGCATGTCGCATCAAGTTGTGTTGTAGAGAAACACTATATGTTCTCATATCTATCTATACTGTATATTAAGAAAAATCCTCATTTAGCCACTATTTTTGGATTTCAAAAAATCTTTACATCTGAAAAAATTAATTGTAAATACCCTCATGCTTAAAAAGCTCAACAAAATACTTTTGCACTTGTCAAAATCAACCAAAATGTCCTCACAGTTGAAGAAAATCACAGAAACACCCTTAAATTTGAAAAAAAAATCAAAAAAACCCAAGAATACGAAAATAGGCTCAATAATTGCATCTATATGTTTCCTTGACAATTAAATTACAACACTATTTCCACATTTTGTGTGATGCACAACACTACTTTCACATTTCATGTGATGCACGCATCGTGTGCACATAGATACTTGCGAGATAATTAATTTTGAAAAACATGTTTATATAGAGAATAAATGACAATCTAACCCCTCGTAGGAGAGCTTGTATTTCCATAATCATTTTTTTATTACTAACTTGCAATTTTTTTTCATTAAATAATATTAAGTTGGAAACTTATAGTGAACAAATGATTAAAAAAGCTTACAATAAAATGGGATAGTGTCAATTAGCTTATAAGAGAGCCCAACAATTAATGCATACCTTGGTCGTACTGGACGAAGATCAATGCGAAAATGACAAGAAACGCAAAGAACTTCATCTTGGGTTTTCAAGGTTTTTCCTACTTTCCAACTCCTTGAATAATAAGATATTGATAAGAGAACCCATAGTAGGGGGTATATATAGTGGAAAAAAAGCAAATATTCATAAGATTTTCTAAATGAATTACCATATATTTATTTTAATCTCTGTGGAAAATTGTGCAACGTATCTCTAATCAAAATTACGTGTTAGTCAAGGTATAAATTCAGAATCCTCTAAAGATGGAAAGGTTGTGAGAGTGCAAACAATTTCAGCCATGATGTAATTTTAGAATCCTCTCAAGATGGAAAGTTCATGCAAGATAAGTCATCAAATATTTGAAACTCAAAAGTCATCATAATGTAAAACACGTGTATAATCAATTTGTAATCTTTCTGGAACTGTACATAAATTTTCTATAAATACGTACAGCCAACTTTCTTCTCAAGCAAAAGAGAGAGAGAAATCTGTTCTTTCAATGTGAATGTGAAGTTGGCTAATTATAACTAGAGGTGCATTGCACCTAGCTCTCACTAACTAATCCGGTGTTTCTTTCATACCCACTAGTCTTTTAGCCCGTGCTAAGCACGGTATTATCACAATTTCACTACATTTCGTCATGTTTCAATCACTCATATCCCAATAGAATTTAAAAAAAATTTACTGACTCACCTCCTCTTCCGAAGCACAGGAACCTCCCTGATTAAGAATAGAAAATATGTCTCTGCCTAGAAATCATGATAATGAACAAATTATATAATGCTATAATTAAAATTAACATACTTTAAACTAAAAATTTCATATAAAATGAATAAATTGAAAAAATTTGAAAAAAAATTTATCAAAATGTATCTTGTTACGACCCCAAATATCAAAGTGTTAATCCTCCTGGGAAGCCAACACGTCCCGCTCCTCGCCTAATTAGACTAGTTCAGAGCCTAGACGACTTAGGCTGCTCTCACGGGCAACTCGATTCACCGACCACTCTCGTGGCCGGCTCGACCGACCGAGAATTTGCATAACTGAGTAAAAAGGGGGTGATTGTCAGCCCTCAACCAGATGAATAAAAGAGGCGGTAGTCACCTCGAACCCTCTGCCAGTCGACTGCTCTTATATTAATTGGCATGGCTAAATTATCATTGCTCTAGCTCTCATAGCCTTTATGACTCATCGGACCTCATCAGCACCACACATGCCCCGTCACTGTCGCATTTAACGCCAGGGTGACTCACTGCTCTCTGCAGTAGACACCTGTACAGCAGATGATGACTAAGCCGCCTGTTTGGACTCAGCTAGAATTATCTATTTGCTCATTCAGATATGCTATAAAAGGAAGATGTTGTCTGCTGCTTAGGGTAAGTAAATTCTACCCTAGAAAACTCTTTAACATTTAAATTCCCTACTCCACTTAAGTACGAATACTGACTTGATCGTCGGAGGAACAACCGAAGAACCCAACTCCGCTATCTTACGAGTGTTCATGTGTGGGGATGAACAGAGTGCCCCAAGCAGTCCTTTGAAGGAGTTTGAGGACCCTAACACTCTCATAATCCACAAATTAACCCACTGTGTGATAACTATCATTAATATATCTAAATACAACTTGAATGTAATTAAGATATAAGACAGTTTAATGTTCAAAAATATTATTCACAATTGATGCATGAAAAAAGGGGTCATCCTCCTCTAAAACCTTGATGTTTGTACGCTAACATAGATGAATAGATCTTGAAGTACTGACTGGTTTATAAATATTATTTACAATAACAATCTTATTTGTAATAACAATCTATATTAATCATCAAATTAATTTTTTAGATTAACAATTGCTGAAATAATAATAATAAAGAAAATAATACTTAATATAAAATATTATCTAAACTTAGCTTATTTGTAATAAATAAATAAATAAATAAATATATTAATTTATAAGTATGAAAAGATCATGTAACTAAATATATTAATTTATAAGTATGAAAAGATCATGCAACTTAAGTATAGGCTTTTTACGTGAATATTTCCTAAAATAAATTAAGAAGTTATACATGGCATGCCAATTAATCAAATATATGATATATGATTGTTTTACCAAATAATATTTTGTTATTTTACGCATCTTTTCTTAAATTTCAAAATGACTTAGTTTTGATAATATATTTGATGATTTAGTTTTTAAAAATTTTAAAAACCATCTGTATTTAGAAATGTGAAATTATTAGTAAATTGTTTTTTATTATTATTAGAAATTTAATAATAAATTAAGAAGTTATACATGGCATGCCAATTAATCAAATATATGATTGTTTTACCAAATAATATTTTGTTATTTTAAGCATCTTTTTTTAAATTTCAAAACGACTTAGTTTTGATAATATAATTGATGATTTAGTTTTTAAAAAATTTTAAAAACCATCTGTATTTGGAAATTTGAAATTATTAGTAAATTGTTTTTTGTTATTAGAAATTTGATAATTATTTTCTAAATATTGGTAAATTAAATATTTCTTTAACAATATACATACATACATACATAAATACATACACACACACACACACACACACACACACACACACACACACACACACACACACACACACACA
>JBAKGM010064870.1:0-14587 GCA_037177215.1 Asparagus racemosus
TCTATGTATTCAATACATAGCCAGTCTCATTACTGACCTAATGATCTGTTAAACCTACACCTATTTATGCGTAGTAGATGTTATTCCTATCCTTAAACTAAGAATAAGTCAGCGTCTCACACACGCCGCCAGGTAGTCAATTTCTATGACAATTAACCAAGTCTACATATTTGATATCGTAGTAAAAAGTCTAAAAGATTTCATTCTCTTAGCACAATGTTACATGTAGAACGGGATTTAGATAATCTACATGCTAGCCCAACTCAAACGGTAGTTGGTAAAGACTTATCAAATTCGTTGATGGCTGAGGGTTTACTAAAAATCCTATCAAGATTATGCTCATTTGTTCAATAGATGATGGTAATTGGCTGTCGAGGAACATCAAGAGTTAGAGGCTGAATGATCTCTCGCTCAAATGTAGCGGACCTTTCATCAGAGGTCTTCAGTTGTTTAGCTAACTTGGAGCAAGACTTCTTCACTCCAGCTAGGTCGATCTTTAGAAGAATCCGCGTTTCTTTGGCATCTTCAATAGCTTTCTTCAAGCAAGCAAGTTCGACGTCTGATCCCTCAGCTTGGCCTGTTGGCCCCATTTGTCAGTTCAGTCTCGTGAACCACCAGAGTTGATTCAGGTCCGGCTTGAGTAGCTGGTGATCCAGGTTGAATGGGAGAGCCTTCAGCAAGAAGCAGGCTAATAAGTGTTAAGCATAGACTCAATATTGGATCCTTTGGGTGCGACACATAATGTGCCTCGGCTGACGGCAAACCAGCGAGACACATCATGTGTCTCGACTGAAGGTGACCCAGCGAGACACAAAAAAGTGTCGCGCACAAAGGCGATATACAAACTATCTCACTAACTCTGAAATTTGATGGTTAGTCCCCGCACAAGATTTGAGACGTTTCACTCCATAAACGTGACGTATCAAATAGTGTATTCAAAGCAATTTGGCTCCGGGCCACATTCGGGAGTTTTCTTTGAAGTTTATCCCTATAACAGATTATTTGATGATCAGTAAGTTGGACGGTGTCTCTTCTCTAAATCCGCATTATTGAAGAAGAACCATATGCCACTGTTCGTGGGGAAAGTTGATTTGATTGTCATTGATTGAATTCGTTACGAACTTCAGTCACTTACAACGAGATTCAAATAAAAAGACCGCCTTTTTATAAGGCTTACAACGAGAATCGAAAAAGATTACAACTTTTTACACTTTTTTGAACAAACGTGGGATCTGTTTATCGGATCCTCACTTACGTGGGTGTCTTAGCCTGTGCCAGGGACTCTGTTCCTTCCGTGGACCACTGCGTGATCAGATCTAGGTGCTAGATCTACAGATCTGTAGTGATTATTTCGTGAAGAAAATAAACACCGACGGGGATCAACTCACAAAGGAGATGATCGCCAGAGTGGGTGAAATCGACAAAGCGAAATCACGCATTAGCCGTAGGATTAAGACGAAGCTTAATCCCGAGGGTGGATCTGATGGATCTGACCTAGATCTAGACTTCAATCTAGTCTGGATCTGCTGTGAATCGCATCCTCACCGCATAGTTCTGAAGCGGCATGAGTTCGTCGCTTGCACGGGATGTAGATCTGAATTTTCCCCTTTGCCGGTGCTCAGATCGGTGCAGAAGCCCTCATGAAACTCAGCCTAAGTGTGTAAAAAATCTAACCTTGAACAATGAGACCCCCCTCTCCTATTTAAAGGCAAATGAGAGAGGGGAGGGGGTAAAAATCTTGGCCGACACCTCTTGGTGTCTAGGCCTTAGCCGAGACACTATTTCAGTTCCCGCACACTTCCGATGTCATGCGTCTAGTATTTTATCTGATTTCATTTTATTCGGTCATGTCGAATCTAAATCTAGTTGATCATCTCGTTGATTTCGAAATCTGGTTGGTACGGTTCCTTCAACATTTGAGTCTGGTTAATTCCTTCTCACCGACGTTCGAGTCCGGTTGACTCGCCTTGTCAAAACTCGCTGATCTGAAGATTTGTCATTAGATTTATTCCACTATTCGTTGCTCCACTGACTTGTATGCCTTGCCGATTCACTTCAAGTGCTCGTTGACTTGCTTTGTACGTTTTGTGGCGCGATTACGTCGTCAGCGGTTCTTGGTCGCATCGTCAGATGGGTCGTCGATTGTCAATCCCACCATCACGAGTCACATTCGGGCACTCACAGGCATTTTTCAAAGCCTACAAATACCCCCTCCAAAGTGTTTCAGTCTCGATCTTTTATAGAAGAGTCTAAAATACTTTGGATATGATAAGTCCACACCTTCAGTCGGTGTAACAGGACTTGAAAATGGCTTTAGTTTTTGATCTCTCCAATCCTTTCAGATACTCCAGTGCTTTGTAGGATAGCTGAAGGCATCGCGGTGCTATATTTTTTTGCTTGACCATTGGTGAGATCTTGACCTGAAACCGGTTGATGAATTTTTTTTTGCCCTAGGATTAGCTCCAGAATTTGACTCCTCCAATCCTTTCAGATTCTCTAGTGCTTTGTAGGATAGCTGAAGGCATCATAGTGCTGCATTTTTTTTGCCTGACCACTATTGGAATTTTGAACTGAAGCTGATGATAGAGTTCATTTTATTCTTGACTCATAACGATGAGTTGTCGTTCAACTAACCATCAAATTTTTTCTGAGACTCTTCCGTTGATCGGAGAATTCTTCGTTGTGACGCATTGATAGGCATCAAAATTTCTAGGGAATTTAGCCTTCGATCTGTGACTGCGACGCGTCGACCGGCATCCAATTTTACTTAGAATCTAACCATTGATCGGTAAATCTCTCGACGGCAACGCGTTGACCGGCGTCAACACAGTTTATACTCGTACGTTTACTAGAGTTTTAGGGATTAGTTTATCTTCATATACCCATTCAGAGGTTGTTGAGTTATCCTTAAGAATATTTTATAGAAATAATCTTTAGAAACTTCTCGACAAAATAGGAAATAGTTTGTACTCGTGTACCTTATTGGAGTAGCATCGAGTCATCCTCAAAAAAATAAAAACATTTTCCAGGAACTTCTCGGCTGAAATAGGAAACAATTTATACTCATGTACCCTTTTAAAGTTTGGCCAGTTATCCTTAAAATAAAAATTTTTCCAGGAAGTTCTCCGTCAAAATAAGAAACAGTTTATGCTCGTGTATCCTTTTGGAGTTTTGTGAGTTATCCTTAAAATAAAAATATTTTTTAGGAACTTCTCAGCCAAAATAGGAAATAGTTTATACTCATATACCTTTTTTTGGAGTATTTTCCCAGGCTTGAAATAATTTAGGCCGGATGAAAAAGTGACTTTAAGAGGTGATATCCCTACTAAATAATTGTCTGGGGTCCCTCCGATGTATGGGAGAGAGGAGGAGTCACTTAACGAGCTGAGTTGGCGCCGTTTTGTTGCCGCCCTGGTCTGTTTGTAGACACCCCTATGGGCGATTTGATATGTGGCAATGCTCTGAGATGACTGTCTTCCCAGTGACGTGTTGCCTGAGTCCACTATTCCTGAAGATGTCAAGACTTGTCCCTGTCCTCTGAAGGTATGGCTTTATCCCTTCTTAGGCTTCGGGATAAAATTCCCTAGAATCGGACTCTGGGGTCTTCTTCAATTAGAAAAAGACTAAACCGGTGACACGTGTGAGGTGTCGACTTTAGAGTTATTTGTGAACGCCCTCAATGGATTTGGTGTGCCTTTACTGACCACCATTTGAGTCGGGCTAGCAAGCGGATTATTTAAATCCATTTTGCATGTAACATTGTGCTAAAAGAATAATACTCTCTTAGACTTTATTCTACGATATTGAATACGTAGACTTCATATTTTTTATAAGAAGACTAATCTGGCGACACGTGTGAGGCGTCAACTTATCCCTGCTTAGGATTCAAGATTAAATTCCCCAAGACGAATCTTGGATCAAAGAATTTCTTATTGAAATAACAAAATTGGTGTGAGAGAGGAAGAATTTTGTATTCTGTCTCTCATAAAAAAGAAGTGAAGCCAAAAACAAGATCCCTACCCTAGGAGTCGAGAAGATTCAGGCATAGCATGATCTAAAAATCCCAGCGCATACATTCAGTCGGTGCTGCTTAGGAGAGGGGTAGCACTAAGAGTGGGATCTCCACTCCAAGAACTGAAAAGATTCAGGCGACCTTCAGTCGAACAACCTGATCTGAAAATCTTGAAGCATACCTTCAGTCGACACTACCTAGGAGAAGGATGGAACATAAAGTGGGATCTCCACTTTGAGAACCAAAAATATTTAGGTGACCTTCAGTCAGACGACCGAATCTGGAAATCCCAGCGCATACCTTCAGTCGACGCTACCTAGGAGAAGGATGGAACTAAGAGTGGGATCTCCACTCCGAGAACTAAAAACATTCAGGCAACCTTCAGTCGGACGACCTGATCTAAAAATCCCGGCGCACACCTTTAGTCGGCGCTACCTAGGAGAAGGATGAAACTAAGAGTGGGATCTCCACTCTGAGAACCGAAAAGATGTAGGCGACCTTTAGTTACACGACCTGATCTGAAAATCCTGGCGCATACCTTCAGTCAGTGCTACCTGGGAGAAGGATGGAACTTAGAGTGGGATCTCCACTCTGAGAACCGAAAAGATTCTGGTGACCTTCAGTAAGTCGACCAGATCTGAAAATCCCAGTGCATACTTTCAGTCAGCGCTACCTAGGAGAAGGATGGAACTAAGAGTGGGATCTCCACTCTGAGAACTGAAAAGATCCAAGCGACCTTCAGTCAGACAACCTGATCTGAAAATTCTGGTGCACACCTACAGTCGGTGCTACTTGGGAGAAGGATGGAAGTAAGAGTGGAATCTCCACTCTAAGAACCGGAAAGATTCAGATGACCTTCAGTCGGATGACCTGATATGAAAATCTCGAGGCATACCTTTAGTCGGCGCTACCTGGGAGAAGGATGAGACTAAGATTGGGGTCACCACTCAGAGAATCGAAAAGATTTAGACGGTCTTCAGTTGGACGACCTGATCTGAAAATCCCGACTCATACCTCCAGTTGGCGCTGCCTGGGAGAAGGATGAGACTAAGAGTGGGGTCTCCACTCAGAGAATCAGAAAGATTCAGGTGACCCTTAGGTGGCACAACCTGATTGGGAATGAGTTTCTCGTTTATCGAGATGAAAGTCCACTTTAGTTTTAACCTTGGGGAGGCGTGATCGAAGAGGAAAGGATGGAACCCTTCCGTTTTCATGGAGGGGGTCCCATACTTAAAGAGGAAGAATTTTATATTCTATCTCTAGCATGAAGAAAATTTTACGTGGACCTCTTGTTCATGAAAGGAATCAAAAGGGGATTTTAGTAGCTTGGACCAGAAAATTTTTGTAGTCCCACCGTCAATGAGTTTGATTGGTAAGGAAATTTGTAGTGGTGGATAAATTTAGGGTTATCCTTGAGGAAAATGGGTGAAATATCCCAGGAAGAACTTTACGTTAAAACGGGTTATCCCGAATGTACTAATGGTAGTACGTTTTCACGAACTTCCCATTTACTGGCAACAATTGCTTGTCGCCATTCTGGGTAATTATGCGATAAGCACCATTTGAATAGACCGTCTCTATTACGAATGGGCCTTCCCATTTGGGTTTGAATTTACCTTTCTTTTTAGAGTTGATGATTATCAGTCGTCGAGCAGCGAGGACTAGATCTCCTTCCTTGAAACTCCTTTGTCGTACTTTCTTGTTGAAAGCCCTCGACATCCTGGCTTGGTAGAACTCAATGCGTTGTTGAGCTTCCAGGTGCTTTTCATCCAACATCTCAAGCTCTTCGGGGCATTTTTGATGCTGTGCTTCTATCGTCATCTCCGTTGCGAGGGCGATGCGAAGTGACGGGATCTAGACTTCTAACGGAAAAACTGCATCGCACCCATAGACCAGAGAGTACGGAGTAGCTCCGGTCGGTGTGCATACGGTGGTGTGATATGCCCAGACTGCTTCTCTGAGTTTATCATCCCAGTCTCGCTTGTTGGTTTTCACAAGCTATGATAAAATTTTAATGATCGTCTTATTGAATGCCTCTGCTAATCCGTTCGCAGTGGGATTGTAGGCCGTTGATGAGACGTCTTGGATCTTAAATTTCTCGCAAAACCTAATGAAGGAATTGTTGATGAATTGAGGTCTGTTGTCATGCACAATCCGTCTTGGCACACCATGTCGCTAAATGACATGATGTTTAATAAACTTGATGACGTTGCTCGTCTTCACCTCTTTAAGCGGGATTGCTTCAGCCCACTTGGAGAAATAGTCAGTGATGGCGAGAATGAACCAATCACCCTTGACCGACGAAGGAAAAATAGGACCCATAATATCAATTCCCCATGTGTCGAATGGTCAGGATGTAGCCGAAGGATGCAATTACTCCAGAGGCTGATGCATGTAGTTTGGGTGAATTTAACATGCGTGGCATTTTCAAGCATACTAGATTGCGCCATTGACCATTGTTGGCCAGAAATATCCCATCTTCCTGATACGATCATAGAGTTTGGGACCAGGCTGGTGTGCACCAGACTCGCCTCCGTGTGCTTCCCTAAGGACTTCTTTTGCCTCTTTGTTTGAAAGGCATCAGAGCAGTAAGCCATCATACCCATGACGATATAACATCTGGGTCTCTACATCATAGAAGAACCTTAGAGCTCTTCGTCAGATAGATTCTCTTCCCTTCACGTCCTCTGGCAAAATACCATGTAGGACGTAGTCGATAATAGGAAAGCACCAATCTCAGGGCTCCAATTTAGTTTGGGTTGTGTATACCTCTTTGGTAACTACCCCCTTGTCTTCTTCCTCTTTACTATCTTCGTTATACATTGGTACGAACAGCTGGTGGATCCGGACAGTGACTAACCGCTCGATCTTGAGGGGTTACACCAACGACACTGCCAATGCTGCCAACGTGTCTGCGTATATGTTTTGGAGGCGCGGAATATACTCGATGAAAAGTTCTTCAAACGAGTCTGCCATCTCAACGTCCGCTTGGTGGTATGGAATTAGATCCAGATTCCTAACTTCATAGTCTTCACAGATCTGTTTGACGATTATATACGAATCACCATAGGCTTCGAGATATTTGACCCCTAGCTCTTTGGTGAAATTGAGTCTAACATGTAGGGCGTTGTACTCAGCCACATTATTGGAGCACGACTCAGTGAGTGAGTAGGCTCGATGCATGACATACTTCCCTGGGGAAACTAAGACAACTCTGACTCTGGCAGAAATCTTAGAACATCTAGGGGTGCTCGCCACGTTGGTTGCTCGAGAAGCTCCGTCAAAATACAGCCTCCACATTTGTTGGTGTGACGTAGTGTTAACTTCATGAGCTTCATCCGACAATTCATCATATAACTCGGCTGCGTCCGCCGTCGAATTTGCCGCCAAAAGATCACAAATCGCTTATCCTTTGATCGACTTCTGTTGTTTGAAGTGCAGGTCATATTGGGACAAGGGCAAGGCCCATTTCACCAATCGCCAGCTCATGGAGGCCAGTTGCGTCATGAATATCCAGACCCTATTTACGTTAGAGATAATATAAATCATCTGTCTGACCAAGTAGTGCCGCATCTTCTAAATCGCGAACACTAATGCAAGGCATTGCTTCTCGATCATTGGATAATGAGACTCAGCACCGACTAGAATTTGGCTCAGGTAATACACCGCCTGCTCGTGACCGCTGTCGTCGCCTTGCGCGAGTAAGGCGCTTAACGAGTGGTCTGTTGCCTTGGTGTAAATCAGGAACAGTTTACCTGACTACGGTGCTACGAGAACAGGAGGCTTCGCTAGATAGATTTTGATATCCTCGAATGCCTTTTGACAAGCGTTGTCCCAAACAAACGACACGCCTTTCTTATTCAGCTTAGAGAATGGCTGGCACTTCCCAAATAAATTCAAGATGAATCATCAGATATATGCCGATCGCCCTTGTAACCCCCTATGTTCTCTCAGATTTCTTGAGGGTTGCAATTCTTGAATTGCCTTCACCTTATCAGGGTCAATGTGGATTACCTTATTAGTGACAACGAATCTGAGGAATTTGCCACTAGAAATCCTGAGGAAGGACTTGGTAGGGTTCATCTTCAGCTGATGAGCTCGCATGAGCTCGAACACTGTCCTAAGGTCTTTGATGTGATCATACTTGTCATGGCTTTTCACGACCAAATCATCAACGTAGCATTCGACTGTTTTCCAAAGATGGTCCTGGAAAATCCTGGTCATCGCTCGCTAGTATGTAGCACCGGCGTTCTTCAGACCGAACGGCATGATTGTGTAGCAGAAGATGCCGAGGGGAGTTCTGAATGCCATGTGTTTCGCATCGTCTGGGTGTATCTTGATTTGATTGAAACCTGAAAAGCCATCCATGAAGGACATTCTCTCGAATCCACCCGTGTTGTCAATGATGACATCGGTGATCGGGAGAGGGAAGTCATCCTTTGAGCATGCGGTGTTCAGGTCTCTGTAGTCGACACAGATCTTGATTGTCCCATTCTTCTTCAAAATCGGTACAATATTTGCCACCTAACCTGGATATTGTACCTCCGTGATAAAACCTGACTCGATGAGCCTTTTCACTTCTATCACAATCGCCTCCATAATTTGCACACAACACCGTCTTTGCTATTGCTTAACAGGTTTGGCATCCAGCTTGATAATGAGATTGTGGGTTGCCACATGTGGGTCAAGCCCTGGCATATCTTCGTAGTTCCAAGAGAACACGTCGATATATTCTCTAACAAGAGCGATCAATTCCTCCTTTTCATCTGGGGGGAGACTACTGCTCATGAAGATGGGCTTTAGATCAGCTTCGTCGCCCATGTTGACCTGAACGACTATATCTTCAGTGGGGGTTCTCTTTGCTCAAACCGGTCCTCATACTGCATGTTGACGTGATGAATCCACGGGTCTTTCCATATTGGCATCTTCTCATCGTCCTCCATTGTGGCGGGGTCAGCTGTAGCCATATTTGACATCAAGGCTTTGAAAGCTTCACCAAGGCTGACGTTGAAATCCCAAGCAGATGAGTCAGATGAATATCCCTCTTTTGCCTCGAGTGATTGGTTGTCAATCAACCAGGAGCACTCGTCTTCTGAGGAGGATTCGTATCCCAGTGCTCTCCTAATTGTCAGGCTTCCCTTTTGGGACATGCACAGCTCTGGGCGGGACTTGAAGACCTCGTCCGAAACAGAGACCTCCCCCTTGAGCAAAATCGTATCCCGACTTCTTTAAAATGTCCAGTGTTTCTGGGCTATATCTGAATAAGTGAGGTCTAGGCTCATTGTCATAGACGTCCTCCCCCCTAAGAAGTGGTTCGGTGTCAGAACTGCATCTCCTTTTCTGTAGACCAAGTCCTTTTCACTACTTGTTCTACTTGGGATGACGAGTGTTGTCCCAAGTGAGTCTTGGAATAGCTTCTGTGTTATGCACGATGACCACGTCGATAGGTACAAGTTAGGGTCATCGTATAATCTTGACATTACATCAGCCAAAGACAACGAGTACTCTAAATCATCTTTTATTAATTCGTCGGCAAGCTGCCAATTACAACCTTCGTCCGATGATTCCTCATCGTCAAGATTAATTACAAGGGGTACAATGTCATTTAAAACAAAACTGCCATAATAATCAAGCGCGACTTCGGTATCAGCTTCCCCACCGCTGTCTGTGCCTTGGGCTGATGATTCAGTATCGGACTCGTTACTGTAGAGGAGAGAATCAGCGAAGTGATTCTCCATCCCCTTAAACGGTTGTTTGTCTATGACCACCGTCTTGACTTCATTATTCGTGTCTACGTACTTGAGACACTGATGAAGAGTAGAGGGAACGATAACATTGTTATGGATCAAGGTCGACCTAACAATAAGTTATAGAAAGTCTCTACGTCAATCATATAACATGTTACTTTAGACTTCAGATCTCTCATTTGGCACTTCACCCAGATTTTACCAAGCGGTCGAGACCCGCTGGTGTGAAATCTATAGATCACTATGCCTATTGATGCCAGCTTACTAGCAGGAATCCCGAGGCTGTACATGAGGCGCAAGGACATGATACTTACAGCAGAACCCGAATCAACTTGGATCCGCTTGACTTCACTGGAGCTAATATACCTGGTGAAATATAGGGACCTGTCATGTTTTGAGTTCTTCATCTGTATATCCTCTTTGGTAAAGGTGATGCACGGGAGGTGCTTGGTGGTGAGATTGCACTGTTGGGCTGCTGACGACTTCGGCTCTCCAGGAGCTGGCTTGATTCGAGTGAGGAAGACCTTAGAATCAGCCATGGCTTCTTGTAAAGCTTCCTGAGTCTCCTTTGATAGACATAACAGCTCGTAAAGAGTGATCTTCGCTGGTATGTTGACCAGTTGAGCAATGACATTGAAGTGATACGGGGAGTTCGAGCTTCTCGGTTTGTCTCCTCCAATCAGGCAATTGAATCGAGACTGCTTCAGAAGCTGAAGCTCCTGAGGTTGCTTTTCTTTTAGTTTGGCCACATCCTCCTTGGTAGCCGCCTGCTGTTATGCCTTTTCAGCACGGGTGAGGGGAGTTATTGGTACCCCGAGTTCTGACAACGTCTTTACATTCAGATCGGGGATCTTAGGGTATTTGTACCTGTATTCGTGCCCGCTCCTAGTGGTAAAAGCTTCTGGCTGTTCCTTAGAGAGTTGGAACGTCACCATCCGCTCATCGTCCCCTTCTAAGATCGCTGAAGTGGCGTGGCATAGCTTCCCCTTCCCTTTGGATTTCTTTTTGGATGAAGAGGCCGCCCATTGATCATCTTCAAGTAAGTCCAGGTGGACCCACCAAACTTTGCCATTTGGGGTCGTATGTGGTACAAGCCCTTTTTGGCGTTGTCTATGAGGATCATCATTCACTGTCTTCATCGCCACTTTCACCACAGGTTCAAGTTCAAACCAAGTCAAAGGTATTGATCCAAAGCTGATGGATACCGCATTCCCCCAACCTTCTTTTTTTGGATGGCTTAGCGTGATGACCCCCACATCAATTAGGGCCTAGATCTTATCCTGAAGGTCGTAGCACGACTAGGTGGGGGTGGTGAACTGCCCTGTGGTAGGCGCAGTACCTCGGATCACTGGTCCTCTTCACTTCCTCTTGATTTTGAATTGGAGGGAGCTTGATCTTTTTATTCTCCACAAGATACTTGAAAAGACTAGGAATTTCATCCTCCCTGAAGGAATAAGTCTTTGGGTATCTTGGCTCCGAAGTATCTTGTCTCTGCGGCCTTTGTTGCTACTGTGACTGCGACTGTTGCGGCGCTCGCTATTGTGGTTGTTGTGGCGATTCTAGCTAGAACGTTTGGTTCGTGACTGCCATTCTTGACTGCTTTTTGCCTTTACCGCATGGGATGAAATTGCGTTTGGGAGCTTCTACCGCCGGTTAGCCTCTTTCTGCCTTCTTCCTTTTGAGGAACCACTCAGCTTGCTCCCCGCACACCTTCAGATCCTTTCATGTAATGGAGTGCACTGTTCTCATCACTTCAAGTACATCCAACGACAGGTTGTTGTGGCAGGTCTGAAGGATGAACTCCTCGGTTATTGGATCCTGGCAGTTCCACTTTGTTCTAGAACTTTTTGACGAAGGTGTCCACAGTTTCTCCGTCCTTTTGCTTTTCATCGAGCAATGTTACGATGGATATCTCAGTATCATCTTCAAAAAAGTTGGCGAGGAACATAGACTCCATGTCATCCCAGCTAGTAACGCTGCCCGGTTTAAGACGGCGGTACCAATCGAAGGCAGCTCCTCGAAGGGTGCCAACATATCACCGAACCATCAAGGGCTCATTTCCAGAAATAACCCTCAAGTGGGATTTGAAGTATAGCAGGTGCTGGGTGGGGGACACCTTTCCGTCGAACAGTGTGAAGTTAATTAGACTGAACTTCGACAGATATGGGATCGACTCCCACTCTCTCCGGTATGGACATGGTATGCCCGTTTTCTTCACCTCTTGAGCAGAGATCAAAGTATTGATCTTACTCTCGAGGTCTTTTATCTTTTCATTTTTCAGACCGGCGATATTGCCACTGGCATTCCCCTAGCAACCCCCAGCATTTCGCTCTTCATGGGGTTGTCTAGCACCATGGTCTTCCTCCCCATCTGTGTGGCTATCAATTTGATTAATGTTATTGCGATGACTGGTTTCACCCTGGCAGTTTGTCAGTGCTTGGATTTGCTGGTCATGCATTTCTGGCATCTGCTTCATGGCCATCTCCATTTCAAACTTAAAGTTGTCCTTCTATTTGGCCATCGCTTCTTCGAGCATCTTGGCCACCTGTTCGGCACTGATCATGAGGGTTTCTCGGGGTTGTCCCTTACTAGAAACTGTGTTGTCGGAAGCCATTGCAGAGCCAGCATCTGACACTTCATCATCAGACGACAACCCTTTCAGGATTTTGTCGTAATTGGAACGTCGGGTCGTCCCGGTGCGCAACCGAGTAAGCCGATCGGATGATCGGGGATCGATACGAGTTGACACCCCTCTGCTTGTCATATTGTTGGTGACTCTTAGCAATTCATCGCTTTGAGACACCGATCTTCTTCTGTGGAAGCATCGATGACCGACATCCTATCTGGAGTTGCTTTGTTGCAGCTACACTCTGATAACACTGCCCGAATTAGCCTAGAATAGGGGCAATGCGCAGGCTTCTCAGGGGAACTCCTCTTTCGAGATCTGTTCGTACTTTAGCATGATAGTACAACTCATCGGCATGAATGCCGGAGCAACCGATCATGTGTTGGCACGACTTCACGGGTATAATTTCGTCATCATCAGATGAAAATGTCTCCTTCCGAGGACGGAATACTTTATCAAAGCTACTAAAAGTGACGCGCCTCGATGTTCACTTGTGGGGGCGTGAAGTCTCGGCAGACTCTCGGACTTTGATCCTCAGTCTGGTTGACAGAGCTGCATGGGTTTTGTTGCCTTCATTGAGGTGGGTGTGACCTCCTACATCAGGAGTGACCCGTAATTTTCTCAATGGACCCAGGCATTGTTTGATGGGAATTCTACCTCGACCATCTTGCAACGGGCTAAGGTGCTCCGTGCTTGCTGGCTTGGCAGGAACCTGTTTCACTGGGAGTTTGGATATGGACGCCGGAGGTGGCCTCGGTGCTGAGGCAACTTGCATTGGGGTGCCAGCAGACTTGGGCTTCGGCGCCAGGGCAGCTAGTGCTGGGGTGCCAGCAGCCTTTGGCGTTGGTGCTGGGGCAGCTGGAGTCAGGGTGCTGGCAGCCTTTGGCGCTGGCGTTGTGGAGGCTAGAGTTGGGACACCTAATTTTAGCCTCCAAACTCAGCGAATAGTTGGCGGCTTCGTGGCCACCTCTTCCTTCTTCAAATGGTGGGCTTGTTGCATCAAAGCCCGTGCCTGTGCAAAGAGTGCGCGGCACTTCCAGATGTGCTCCTGAAGCATGGAATGGTTCTGCTTGACTCAAACCCATTCACTTGTCGATGGCTAGGTAGGGATGCTAACCATCTGAGGCTAAAGCCTCTGTGTCAATCTAGATCTTAGATCCACCTCGTAGCGGATCCCATCCGTCGACTACATGGCAATGGTGAATTTACGCGCCATGCTTTGTCGTCACCTCTGGCGGGCTCTCTTCGAGAGTGCAGGCACGCCATCAGCGGTCATCTCAGGCGTCGGGGGAATATGGGCTACGGGCGCCGAGAACATTTTACTGCTACCTGCAGCTTCGGCCGCAGCGGGGTTAGAATCGTCCTCTTGGGACTCTGCATCTGTGGCCCAAGGATCTTCCTTGCAGTGGAGATCCTCCTGGAACGATGGGGAGAGGCAGATCTGGATGAGGAGGAGAGATACTCCTCGAATTTTTGCTAGTCGAACTCGTATTCAACCTCCTCTTTGACCGGGATCGGGATCCGCGGTTGCGACACTACAACCTCAGATTTGAGGCTATTGGCTCCCACTATGGTCGCCAGCTTATTCGTGGGGAAAGTTGGTTTGATTGTCATTGATTGAATTCATTACAAACTTCAGTCGCTTACAACGAGATTCAAATAAAAATATCACCTTTTATAAGGCTTACAATGAAAATCGAATAAAGGTTACAACTTTACACCATTTTTGAACAAACGCGGGATCCATTTTTCAGATCTTCACTTGCGTAGGTTCTATACCTATGCCGGGGACTCTATTTTGTCTGTGGACTACCGCGTGATCAGATCTAGGTGCTAGGTCTACAGATCTGCGGTGATTATTTCGCGAAGGAAATAAACACCAACGGGGATCAACTCACGAAGGAGATGATCACCAGAGTGGGTGAAATCAACAAAGCGAAGTCACTCACAACCCTGGGATTAAGATGAAGCTTAATCTAGAGGGTAGGATCCTGGATCTGACCTAGATCTCTTCTCCACGCCATGTAGATCTGGAGTGGAACGCGTTTTTCACTCGCAAGGGATGTGGATTTGACTTTTTGACTTTGCAGATGCTTAGATCTGTGTAAAAGATCTAGCGTGTAAAATCGCAAATTCCTTATTCTTTTGATGACCAGATACCGTTACCAATACCGGTCTATGAATCAGTAAATCTCTTCTTTC
>JBAKGM010064881.1:0-14587 GCA_037177215.1 Asparagus racemosus
TTCTGAATGTTCCACCCCTTTGGAACAATCGAAGATGGTGGTCTACCAAGTGATGCGCCACTATTCCTATATCAATCGTCAGATCCATATTGTTGAACGACTTAATATTCTGATGTTCGTCATTTATAACAAATGACTTTCGTCATCTCATATTGGCCTACCAAGTGATGTGCCTATATTCTAGCCTCGTCATTCTCATAAATGACGCTCCTTTTCTGATGTTCGTCATTTCTAACAAACGACATTCGTCATCTCATATTGGCCTATCAAGTGATGTGCCAGTATTCCAACCTCGCCATTTTTATGAACGAGGTTCGTTTTTCCAATCTTGTCATTTTCACGAGTGAGGTTAGTTTTAATTATGCCTTATTCGAACAACAGCGAGGAAAGCCACCTGGCAGACATCGAGTCCCTAAGCCGCCACATGGACATAAGCTTTTCATCGAGGCTAACACAAAACGATGAGACTCAATGAATATGAGCCTCGTTTTTCTAGCCTCATGGTAATATAGCTAAGTTTGATGAGGTTGACAAACAAGCCTCGCTTGCAGTAATTAAGAGAATTCAAAGTATTTCAGACCCCCACAACCTGATTCGAGTCTAAAAACTTTGAAGGGGGTCTTGTAGACAGTCAAAAAGTCTAGGCCTGAAGAAGAGGGTCACGTACACCCCTAGTTGCAAAATCTTGAGACTTGAGATTCGCCCACGCAGTGGAACTCAAGACTCAACTAAAGTTCGCCTACACAGCAAAGCTCAACATTCAACTGAGGTTCACCTACATAGCGAAGCTCGACATTCAACTGAGGCTCGCCTACGCAGCGAAGCTCGACATTCAACCGAGGTCTGCCTATGCAGCGAAGCTTGAAATTCAACCGAGGTTCTCCTATGTAGCGAAGCTCGACATCCAATTGAGGTTCGCCTGAGTAGTGAAGCTCGACAATCAACCTGAAGGTCATGACATAGCGAAGCTCGAAGCGAAGCTCGTCATAATGACCACGAAGACCACAACAGCCATGTGGGTTAACTGATGGACGTCGGTTATGCCCATGACCCCATCAGTTAGACCACGTTCCCATGAATTTAGCTCGGCAGTTACGTGCTCAAACTCTTATAAATAGCCGTGAGCAGCTATTAACGAACGGACAGAGACATAGAGAGGGACAAATACACATAAAGAAAAGGAGATCATTCAGCAATCTCAAGATCACCGGCAATTTCGTTCTGATCATCGACGAGAAGCAATCTCGACTCGAACACTGAGGGAAGCATCTTTTCGCCACCAAGAACCCACGTTAAATGAAAGAGAAGTCAAATCCATCTTCTCTTCCTCTATAATTGAGAGTGTGTGATTGTGAGGGATTGAACCCATTTCTTCAAAGGCAATCAAACAAACTTTTTCAACCCTAAGAACCAGTGATCATGTCTACAGGCATTGAGGTCATGCCTACAGATGTGCCGATGACTATAGCACTAGTTTTGAGGACTACCATCCCGTCTGCTGGGGTGGCGTCTATGGCTCGTTCTACTGTAGATGTTTCCAGTGTGTTGGCCACGCTCACGCCATACCTCCTATCAAGCAGCGAACAAATACAAGCCTTACCAACTACTTTTTCAACAACCACAGACGTGTTGGTGGTTTCACAGGAGCGGGTCCTTCAAGTCGTGTGAAGATCCCCCAATCTCTTGATTCTAATGATTTGATCGAGTTGGAGGTCCAAATCCTAACCGAGAGCTTGGTGAAGCTATTCAACTGAAGTATTGAATATGCCTTAGCTATGCAGAAAGGCTTATCAGCTCGTACTATTTTCTTGTTGAGGAATCAGCTTGCCCTTTGGACGTCAGTCGTAGGTCTTGCACGTACTAAACCATTCAAGGCAATGATTGACGAAGTTGAGCTTCAATCTTAAGAGTGGAAACAGCTTCATGTGGCTAATATTGATGGTATTTCTGAGCTTGAATTCTGTCAGCTCTCGGTGAAGCACTATGAGGTTGAAGAATCTGCTCACAAAGAAACGGAGCAGATTAAGATGAAGCTTCAAGGATTGAATGATTGCCTTACATCGGTTGACGGCAATCAAGTAGAGCTTTAGAACACCATTCAGAAGAATGATGCTACCATCGACGAGGCAAAGGCAGTTATTGCCACAGCTCAAGCACAGTTGGAAGCAACTCAACTTCAGAGAGAGAGGCTCTTGAACTTAAGTCAACCAAGTTAACTAAAGAGTGGAATCCTAAGGTCACAGAGCTTGAGGGTGAAATAAAGAGGCTGACAATTGCTAGAACCCAAGCTGCTCCCGTTGATCCCAGGGCTCTCAGGGAAAGAGCCCAAAAGAATGCTCAAGAGGTTAGGGATTCTAGGATAGCTGGATGTATTACACAAATACATGCTTTTCATCCATCTTCCTTTTGAAAATCTTTGTAACCGGTTGGCTCTTTAAATAAAATAACTTTTGATCTCCTTTGATATCGACACAGCAGAGGTGTAGTGTTAACGTATCATATTGATATCCTTACTGGGGAGAAAAATGATAAAATTAAACTGATAGAAGTGTAGCGTTAACATATCAATTTTGATCAAGTTGGTACTATTCAGATGTGTAATGTTAACATGACAGTATAAGGGTATTTGACATAGGTGTAATGTTAACGTATCTAATGAAATGACCAACAGAAGTGTAATGTTAACCAATCAGTTTTGAAAGAGTCCAAAGGATGACTACAATTTGGAAGTGTAGTGTTAACTTACCGGTAGGAAATGGATGGAAGTGTAATATTAACTAATCGATTTTTGACAAGAACAGATTGATGGAGGTGAAATAATCTGACAGAGGTGTAATGTTAACCAATCAGACCATTAAAACGAAAACCATCCAGAGGTGTAATGTTAACATGAAGGTGATAAAATGTCTAGAGCTAGGCAGAGGTGTGGTGTTAAATTGATGACTCATTGGATTTTGATTAGATTTTGGATCAAGATGATAGATATCTGTGGTTAGAGGTGGAAACTTAAGTGTGACCAAAATCTCTGTGAGGAGATAATATGGTCAAGATCAATGTTAGTATTTCTTGAGAAACTTCTCGTTGATTGGCATCATGAGCCTATTACTATTTTGGTCAATTAGGTGATATGCTCCATTTGAGTAAACTGTCTCTACTACAAACAGACCTTCCCATTTAGATTGGAAATTTCCCTTAGTCTATGTGTCATGACCATGGGTCGACGAACAGCTAAGACTAGGTCGCCTTCTTTGAAGGATCATTTTCTGACTCTCTTGTTAAAGGCTCTTGATATTCATGACTGGTAGATCTCGATTCATTGTTGAGCTTGGAGTCTCAATTCATCCAGCGCCTCTAGTTCTTCGAGTCACTTTTGATGATATTCTTCAGTTATCATCTTCTCAATAATGATGATTTTTAATGACAACAACTTAATTTCCACAGGGATCATGACTTCACATCTGTAGACTAAGGAAAAAAAGGCTTTGAGCCAGTGTGAGTGCGGACTGTTATTCGATAAACCTATAAACACTCTCTAAGTTTCTCGTCCCAATCTCGTTTGTTGGAGGAGACAAATTTCTTCAAAAGTTTGATGATGGTTTTGTTCAAAGCTTCAACTAGACCATTAGCAGCTGGGTTGTATGGTGTAGAACTCACATCTTGAATTCTGAACTTGTTGTAAAATTTAAAGAATGATCAACTGATAAATTGCGGATCGTTGTCGTAGACGATCCTCCTAGGGATGCCGAATCGGTAGACTACGTGGTGCTTTAAGAACATGACCATCTGAGATGTCTTGACTTCTTTGAGTGGAATAGCTTCAGCCCATTTGGAGAAGTAATCAGTAATGGCCAGGATGAATCGATGGCCTTTAGTGGATGACAGACTGATTAGTCCGATAATGTACATATCTCATGATTCGAATGGCTATGAGACAACAGTCAGATACAATTTTTCTAGATGTTAGTGTAGAAAGTCAGTGTAGACCTGACACGCATGACATCACTAAGTGTGCGCAGTTATATCTACTATCATTATCAGCTAGTGAAAGCCAAGACAACGAAGCCGGTCCTAAAGTTTAGGACCTATTTGATGAGCTCTACATGTACCGTCGTGGACTTCTTTCAGTGCTCCTTGAGCTTCACTTGGTGATAAGTATCAGAGCAATATATCGTCAAATGATCATCAATACAAAGTCTGTGTAGCAGAATTATAGAAAAAGGGTGAATCCCTTCTTTGAATAGAGATTGCTTGCTTCATGCTATCAGGTAAGATTCCGTGCAAGACATAATAAATGATCGGGAAACACGAATCATTAACTTCGAAGTGAGTTGGCATGACATGCACTTCGTTAGCTTCCAGAATTTACTCTAGGGAGCATAATTGATAGCTAGCCACTGTGATGCGCCTACTGTTTGGGCATCAAGGCAAGAGTGGCCGCAAGGGATACCAAAGTATTTGCATGAGTGTTTTCGAGACGGGCTACATAACTGATGTAGAAAACTTTGAATGACTGAGTAAGCTTCATTGCTACCTCTTGCTAGGGTATGAGATCATTGTGGCGGACCTCATATTCTGCTTTGATCTGATTTACGATCAGCTTGGCCATAGGCTTCAAGGTATTTGATACCTATTTCTTGAGCAAGTTGCAAGCTAATTACAAGGACATTATACTCGACCACATTATTGGATCATGGCTCAGTCAATGAGTAGGCTCGAGGAAGGACATGTCCATGGGGATCGATCAGCACTACCCCCACTCCTATAATAATTGCTTCTTTGTGGTTGCGTCTTGTCGCACCGTCAAAGTAAAGTGGCCATATATGGTGATCTGAGGTAGCATTTAACTCAAAGACTTCATCCGGGATGTCTTCACAGAGCTTAGAAGGTTTAGGGATGGGGTGGTCTACTAAAAAGTCAGCTATTGCCTAACCTTTAACTGCCTTCTGTGGCCCAAATGTCATATCGTACTCTAAAAGTAGTATTGCCCATTTGGCTAACCTGGAGTTTAGCGATCTGGGTTTCATCATAAGTATCCATAAAGGATTAATTCTTGAAATGACCTGGATAAATTGATCAGTGAGATAGTGTCGCAACTTCTAGATTGTGAAGACCAATGCTAGACATTCCTTTTTAACTAGATATAGTGATGCTCGGCATCAATCATAGTTCGGCTGAGGTAGTAAATGGCTTGCTCGTGGCTATTGTCATTTCTTCAATAAAAGAAGTGCTTCGAGAGAGTGATCCATTACCATGATGTAGATCAGGAACAGTTTACCTGATACTGGTGTGGCTAGAACGGATGGTTTCATGAGAAAATCCTTGATCTCATTGAAAGCTTCTTGACAAGTGTCGTCCTAAGTGAACGAGACACCTTTCTTCATCAGTCTTTGAACTGGTTGACATTTTCCAGACAAGTTAGCGATGAACCTACGGATGTAGGCTAATTGCTCTTATAAACCTCTAGGTTTTTTGTGATTTCTCAGAGGTAGCATCTCTTTGATAGCTTTCACTTTTTGGGATCAACATGTATTCCTATGGATGTTACAATAAATCCTAATAATTTAACTGATGATACCCCTGTAGGCATCAAAAATTACCTATAAGACCCCGAACCTGAATCGTGACAAGGAGTTAGCGTATAGCGAGCCATCAGACAATCGATTGCCAATCCAATAGCAAACAGTTGATGACGCGAACACATAAAGTGAGTCAACAAAATGCATGAAGCGAGTTGACGAAACACAAACTCAACGGTGAAGACACGGTTCTAGGGAAATCGAAGCCACGGCACTGGGGAAATCGAAACCACGACGAAGAGGGAATCAACGAGTCAGCGCCAGGGAAATCAAAGCCACGGCACTGAGGGAATCAACGAGATGGTGCTGGGGAAATCGAAGCCACGGCACTGAGAGAACCAACAAGACGGCGCCGGGGAAATCGAAACCACGGGGCTAGGAGAATCGACGAGACAGCACCAACCAGACTCGATGTTAGTGGAACTGAACCAATCAGACTCTGAAATTGACAAAACAAATAGCTAGACTCAGGAATCGACATGATCAAAGGAATCGGGCCTAAAAAACACTGAAATGAAGCTACGAGGGTGCCGAGGCTGAGGCAGCTCGGCCTTGGCCGAGGCGGCTCAACCAAGGTAGAGCCACAAATTCCCCTCTCCTCTTTTGCCTATAAATAGAGAGGGTGGGTCTCATTCACAGGGGGCTAGAAACTGGGGATCTGGGCTAGAATGTTTTGTCAAAGGTGGGACCTTTGTGCACCAGATTTCTTGCACACGGAGGTCTTCCTGACACGGATCTAAAGATTTAGCGAGCGAGCAAAGGAGTTGGAGGAGACCTAGATCAAATCTACGATGATTCACTCCAGATCTAAGCTTAGTCTTGATCCCAAGAAGAGCTGTGACTTCGCTTGGTCAATTTCACTTGCTTCAGGCGATCTATTTCCTTCGTGAAATAGTCTCCTCAATCCCGTAGTCTTGACTCAGATCTGATCAAGCGGTGGTCCACAGACGAAACAAAGTCCCCGGCACAGGCAAAGACACCAATGTAAGCAAAGATCCGATATACGGGTCTCGTGTTTGTTCAGGAGAGAGTCGTAAAGTGTAATTCGATTTTCATTGTAAGTCTTACAAAAAGACACCTCTTTTTTTACTTTGAATTCATTTGTAAAATCTAAGAAGCTGTATTGAGTTCGAATGCAATGAATATCATATCAATTTTCCCCGCGAATAAGCTGGCGACCACAGTGGGAGCCAACGATCTCAAATATGAGATCGTTGTGCCACAGCCGCAGATCTAGATCCCAGTTGACGAGGAGGTCAAATACGAATTTGACTAATAGATTTATGAGGAGTACCTTTCATCCTCGTCCACATCCTCCTCTCCCCTTAAGTCTAAGATGATCTCCGATGTAAGGAAGATACGCTAGGCCTCAGATTCAGAGTCCTAAGAACAAGATTCCAAGCGCACTGCCATCAAGATTGTAGGTAACGGCATTTCCCCCTCAGCACCCACAAACTTCATCCCCTCGGTGCTGGGGATGACTGCCGAAGGGACGCCCACACTATCAAAGAGAGCTCGGCAGAGACGGTGCCAAAGCCTGGCGTGTTGATTCGCTAAGGCATATGAGATGGATCTAAGATCTAGGATGAATCAGAGGCTTCAGCCTCAGGCCATTAACAGCCCCTCCAAGCCATCAATAGATGAATGGGTCTGAGTCAAGCGAAACTGTTCAACACTTGAGGAGCACATCTGAAAGCGTCGCATGCTCCTTGTGCATGCATGGGCTCTAATTCAAGAGGCCTAAAAATTGAAGAAGAAAGAGGTGGCCACGAAGCCACTGAAGATGCACCAAGTCTGGAGGCCAAAGTTCGGCGCCCCAACTCAGATCACCCCAATGCCGAGGCCAAAGTCTGCGGGTGCCCCACATCAGATCGCCCTGGCGCCGAGGCCAAACTCTGTAGGCGTCCCAACTCAGATCGCCCCGGTGCCGAGGCCAAAGCCTGCAGGCAGCCCAACTCAGATCGCCCCGGCGCTGAGGCCAAAGTCTAGAGGCACCCTAGCTCAGGTCACCCTGGAGCCTAGGCCACCGCCAGCGTCCACATCTAAACCTCTGGCTCAGCCTGTTCCTACTTCAATTGAGCCTACTGGCCCACCCCAAAGTAAGAAAATGGTGTTAGAACACCTCAGCCTGTTACAAGACGATCGAGGCAAAATTCTGAATAAGGAACACTTGGGACCATTGAAGAAATCACAGGTCACTCCTAATGCAGGAGGTCGCACCCACCTCAACAAAGACAGGAAGGCCCCTGCAGCTCTTCGCACCGGACTGCGAATCGAGGTTCAAGAGTCTGTCCAGACTTCATGCCCACACAAGCGAATGTCGAGACGAGTTACTTTTGGAAGCTTTGATAAAGCGGTCCGTCCTCAGAAGGAGACGTTTTCGTCTGATGACGACGACGTTATACTTGAGAAGTCATACCAACACACGATGGGTTGCTCTAGTATTCATGCTGATGAGTTGTACTTTCGTTCTGGGGGTATGAGTAAACCTGAAAAAGGAGTTCCCCAGAGACGCCTGCACATTGCATGTGTTCAAAACTAATCAGGGCAGTGTTGTCAGGGTGTGCCTGCATCAAGATAGCTCCGAAGAGGATGTCGATCTTCGATAGACTTGGTACCGAGATGCCGAAGCCCAGGTCAAGATGCTTCTGTAGAAGAAGATCAGTGTCTAAAGGCGATGAATTGCTAGGGTTCACCATCAACATGACGGGTAGAGGGACGTCGTTACGTGCCCTTCCTGGTGCATCTCAACGAATAACTCGGTTACAGACTAGGACCATTCGCAGATCTAATTATGACAAGTTGCAGAAGGGGTTACCATCAGACGATGAAGTGTCAGATGCTAGCTCCGCAATGGCTTCCGATAATACAGTTTCCAGCGAGAGGCAACCCTGAGAGGCGCTCATGATCAGTGCTGAACAGGTGGCCAAAATGCTTGAAGGGGCTATGGCCAAACAGAAGGAGAACTTCAAGTTCGAGATGGAGATAGCTATGCAGCAAATGAGAAAGATGCATGACCAGCAGATCCAAGTGCTGATGAACTGCCAGGGTGAGTCAAGTCATCGCAATAATGTCAACCAAGTAGACAGCGACACAGACAGAGAAGAAGACCCTAATACCGGTAACCCCCTGATGAATGAAATGCGAGACGTAACCTCGAGAGCGCCAGTGGCAACGTCGTCGTCCTTGAAAATGAGAAAATAAGGACCTCGAGAGCAAGATCAACTCTTTGATTTCAGCTCAAGAGATAAAAAAGAGCAGTATACCATGTCTGTATCTAAGGTAGTGGGAATCAATCTCGTATCCGGTGAAGTTCAGTCTAATTAACTTCATGCCATTCGACGGGAGGGGTTCACCCACCCACTACCTGATCTACTTCAAGTCTCACATGAGAGTTATTTTTGGTAACAAGCCCTTGATGGTTCGGTCATTCGTTGGCACTCTTCGAGGAGCTACCTTCGATTAGTATCGCCGTCTCAAGCCCAGAAATGTTTATAGCTAGGATGATATAGAGACCATGTTCCTCGCCAATTTCTTCGATGATGACACCAAGGTATCCACTAGGACCTTGTTGGATCAAAAATAGAAGGACGGAGAGACTGTGGACAAGTTCGTCAAGCTGTTCTGGAATAAGGCAATGAATTGTCGGGATCTGATAACTGAGAAGTTCATTCTCCTGACCTGCCACAACAACCTCTCGTTGGATATACTAGAGGCAATAGGAACAGTGCCATCCAAGACATGGAAGGACTTGAAGGTGTGTGGGGAGCAAGCCGAGCGATTCCTTAGGAGGAAAATGGCAGAAAGGGGCCAGCAAGCGGCATATGCGCACAAATAGAATTTCATCCCACACAGCAAAGGGAAAGAGCAGGTGAAAGCAGTGGACGCTAAGCAAACATTCCAGCGAACACCGCAACAATCGCAGCCCCAATGGCAGCAACAACCTCAAAAATAGAAGTCGTCAGAACTGAGGTTCCCCAAAGCCTATTCCTTTAAGGAAGACAAGGTTCCCGATATTTTCAAATACCTCCTAAAGAACAAAAAGATCTAGTTGCCCCTAATCGTGAATTAGGAAGAGGTGAATAAGGTCACGGACCTGAGGTACTGTGCATTCCACAGAGTACTTCCCCATCCAACGAAGGCGTGCTACCATCTCAAAGATAAGATCTAGCCCTTGATCGATGTAGGGGTCATTACCCCAAATCTATCCAAATCAAAGTCTTTATAACCCAAATGGGAAGGACCAGTCGTGATAGACACAGTCTATTCGAACGGTGCGTATCGTCTAATCATTCAAAATGGCGACATGTAATTAATACTGATGAACAGAAAGTTGCTAAATACTATCCTTAGTATATTTAGGATAACCCATTCTGACGGGAAGTTCCTTGTGGAATATTTCACCTATTGTCCTCGAGAATAACTCTGAATTTCTCTTCCATCGTAAATTCCCTCACTGATCAAATTTATTGACAGTGAGTCCACAAAAAATCTTTCTAGTCCAATCCATCAAAGTCCTCTCTTGATTCTATCCATGAACAAGAGGTCTACTTAAAATTTCCTTCACACTGCAGATACAATAAAAAATTCTTTCTCTCTAAGTGTATGACCCCTTTCGTGAAAAACGGAAGGGCTCTATCCTTTCCTCTTCGGTCACGCCTCCCCAGGGTTAGGGCTGAATTGGAATTTCATCTCGATAAATGAGAAAGTCATTTCTAGATCAGATAATGAGTCCTATAAAAGTGAAAGTTATTTGAATCTTTTCGATTCTTGGAGTGGAGATCCCACTCTTAGTTTCACTTCTCAAGATTCTCGAAGTGGAGATCCCACTTTTAGTTTCTTTCGTGTTAGAGGCAGGATATAAAATCCTTCCTCTCCAGCATCGAGAAACAGAATATAAAATTCTTCCTTCCCCACATCAACTCTAGAGATAGAATATAAAATTCTTCCTCTCTAGGAGCAAGAGACATGATATAAAAAACTTCCTCTCTTGTTTCGGGTTTCATTTTTACCTAGAGACAGGATAAAAAATCCTTCCTCTCCAGCATTGGAAAACAGAATATAAAATTCTCCCTTTTCCACATCAATCCTGGTGATATAATATAAAATTCTTCCTCTCCAACACCTAGAGACAGGATATAAAATCCTTCCTCTCCACCATCAAAAAACAGAATATAAAATTCTTCCTTTACCCACATCAACTCTGGAGATAGAATATGAAATTCTTCCTCTCCAACACCTAGAGACAGGACATAAAATCCTTCCTCTCCACCATCGAGAAACAGAATATAAAATTCTTCCTTTCCCCACATCAACTCTGGAGATAAAATATAAAATTCTTCCTCTCTAACACCTAGAGATAGGATATAAAATCCTTGCTCTCCACCCTCGGAAAACAGAATATAAAATTCTTTCTTTCCCACATCAATGTTTTCTAATCCTTCAATTCAAGATTCAACTTGGAGAATTTTATCTCAAATCCTAAGTAGGGATAAGCCAATGCCTAACACGCATTGTCGATTTAGTATTTTAACGATTGAAGAAGACCCCAGAGTTCGATTCTGGAGAATCTTATCCCGAAGCCTAAGTAGGGATAAGTCTATGCCTAAAACGTGTTGCTGGTTAATTCTTAACCATAAAAAGAATAAACGCCTACATATTCAAAAGTGTGGTGAGTCGTTATTAATAACACCACAATCCACGCCTTACACGCTTGGAGAATTTTATCCTGAATCCTAAGAAGGAATAAGCTTACGCGTAAAACGCGTTGCCTGTTAATTCTTAACCAAAAAAAGAATTAACGCCTACACATTCAAAAGTGTGACAGGTTATTATTAAAAACACCAAAATCCACGCCTTACACGTGTGGAGAATTTTATTCTGAATCCTAAGAAGGGATGAGTCATTGCCTTACACGCGTTTCTAGTTTAGTCTTTTACCGATTGAAGAAGTCACTAGAATTCCTGTCTGGGGAATGTCATCCCGAAGCCTAAGTCGAGATATGTCTATGTCTAACACGCATTGCCGGTTAATTTTTAACCGTAAAAAGAATAAACACCTACAAATTCAAAGTTGTACCGGGCTGTTATTATTAACACCAAAATCCCCGCCTTACACGTGTGGAGAATTTTATCTTGAATTCTAAGTAGGGATAAGCTAACGCCTAACACGCATTGCCAGTTTAGTCTTTTTTCTGATTGAAGAAGACACCAGAGTTCGATTTTAGGGAATTTTATACTGAAGCCTAAGAAGGGATAAGTCTACGCGTAACACGAGTTGCCGGTTAGCCTATCCCCGCAAAAAAGATGAAGTCTACGTATTCGAGATCGTAGCATGAAGCTTAAAAGAGTCTCATTCTTTTAGCACAACGTTACGTGTGGAATAGATTTAAACAATTTGCATGCTAGCCCGATCCAAACGGTTATCGGTAAAGGCACATCAAATCCGTTAAGGGCAGGAGGGTTAGCCAATAACCCTAAAGTCGACGCCTAACACGCATCGCCAGTTAGTCTCTTACCTGTAAAAGAACACAAAACCTATGCATTCAACATCATAGCACCAAGTCTAAGAGAGTTTCATTCTTTTAGCACAATATTACATGCAGAACGGATTTAAACAATCTGTTTGCTAGCCTGATCCAAACAGTAGTCAGTAAAGGCTCATCAAATCCGTTAATGGCTGAGGGTTTGCTAAAAATCCTATGAATGTTATGATTAATTATTTTGAACAAAATAACAAAATCATAATAGATGGCAAAAAAAGGGAAATTTATTCAGTTGGTAAGCTTGTTGGAACTCCTCCTGCAGCTCGACCCATAGAGAGTCCTCATTGGCATTCAGAGTCTTCGCAGCCTCTTCCTCCACTTTGGTAAGCTTTTGTTTCGAGAGCTTCAATTTGTCAGACATTGCAGTTTGAGCTTCTTCTGCGTTGACCCTTGTCAGCTCCAGGACATTGAACCGGCCTGAACTGATGAAGGGAAGGCCCGCTGTCGAGAAGCCTGTCAATCACCATGTTCATGAGAGAGAAGAACAAGCAAACTTCCAGGCAGATAATAATCCGATCTGGGTCGTGGTCTGATATCAATGTCCTCACCAGATCATGGAGTCGAGATGTCATTCCAATAAAAAATAAAGGGATGAACATTTTAGAATATGTAACTCAAAAGTCAACATAGACATCCTTAGTAGGATAACTCATACCTGCTTCCATTGGCATAGCTCCCTGATTAGAAGGGGATATTGGAGGAGTAACCACCGTTGACACACCAACTATTTCAGATGGTCTCACAGCATGGTCAGGAGGAACATCAGAATGAGGAACTGAAAAATGAGCCTCGATAGGAGCCCCTACCAGCAATAAAAAGTTTATCAAATTCAAGCCCTGCAATTGACAAGGAAAGGGAAAGCCATACCTTTGGCAGAGCAAATCTCGACATATTCAGGAATTGTCGGATCAGGTGATATATCACTAAGAGGATGATCATCTCAGGGAGAGCAATATATCAAGTCATCCATGGGGATGTCCACAAGCAGACCCTAAACCAGAATTCAAACCGGAGCTAAACTAGGTACCAAAACGGCACCAAATCAGCCCGTTAATTGACTCCTTCTCCCTCCCACACATCTAGAGGGATCCTGGAGATTTATTTAGTGGGATTATCACCTCATGAAGGTCACTTTGCATTCAGCTCAATTTATTCAAGTCCCGGGATACTCCAAAAAGGTGTATGAGTATAAACTATTTCCCATTTTGGTCGAGAAGTTCTTAGAAAATATTTTTTATATTTTAAGGATAACTCGCCCACCTCCAAATAAGTATATGAGGATAAACTAATTTCTGAAACTCCAGTAAACATACAAGTATAAACTGTGTTGACACCGGTCAATGCGTCGCAGTGAAGAATCCGCCAATCAAAGGTTAGATTTCAGAAAATTTTGATGCCGGTCAACACGTCGCAGCAAAGAATTCACCGATCAAAGGTTAGATTCTGAGGAAATTTTGACAGCGGTCAACGCATCGCAATGGAGAATTCGCTAATTAATGGAGGAGTCTCGAAAAAAGTTCGAGGGTCAGTTATACGACAACTCACCGACACGAGTCAAAACAAAATGAACTCAGTTACCAGCTTCAGTTCAAAATTCTGATAATGGTCAGACAATAAATGCAATACCGTGACACTTTCATCCATCCTACAAAGCACTGGATAATCTAGAAGGATTAGAGGAATCAAATTCTGAAGCGAATCTCAGGTCCTGTTATACCTATTGAAGGTTGTAGGCATTGAAAATCGCTTATCAGTGCCCGAACCAGACCCGTGAAGGTGGGTTCGCAACTGACGAACTATCGACCGACGCGACCAAGAATCGCTGATGACGCAATCACGCCACAAAACGCATGAAGCGGGTCGCTGAATACATGAAGTAAGTTGACAAGGCATACAAGTCAACGGAGCGACATATCGCAGAATAAATCCGATGATTAAGTTCCAAGTCAGCGAGAATTAACGAGGTGAGTCGATCAGACTCGAACCTCGACGCAGCATAGTTAACCGAATTCGAGCAACGACGCTGTGCTGATCCGATTTCAGAATCGACAAAATAATCAAATGAGACAGGGAATGCTAGAAAATGGGTCAGAACAGATGAAGAGTTGGGAAAAACGACGAAAAAACAACAAAACGACGGACCCGTGAAAGGAACTTCGGCCACGTGGCCGAAGCGTTTCGGCCATGGCTGAAGTGCTCGGCCAAGTGGCCAAGCAACAAACCCCCCCTCTTTGAATGCTATAAATAGAGAGGGGGGTGCACAGTTCTGAGGGTTGGAAAATTCCTGCAAGGTTGGATCTTTGTGCGGGAGCTCTGCAAGATCAAGAATTTTGCTGCCGGCGAAGATCGTGCCGCCTACATCAGATCGTCGTCGTTCGAGTTCATACCCGCCGAGATCCAGGTCAGGTTTGTGCTGATCTTGCCTTCAAGTCTAAGCTGCGTCTTAGGCTCAGGGCACCCTCAAGTC
>JBAKGM010064936.1:0-14578 GCA_037177215.1 Asparagus racemosus
TATATTGGATAGAATAGTAATTTGTTTGGTTAAACCTGGCTTATGTGGTGAGCTTATATGCTAGTTTTTTTAAAAGCTAGATATACTAGTTATACACACACACACACACCCATATTGGATAGAATAGTAATTTGTTTGGTCAAACATGGCTTATTGGTGAGCTTATAAGGTAGTTTTTTCAAAAGCTAGATATACCAGTATTTTAAAATGAGGCTTATAAGCTAAGTTATTTGGTCTTTTACCAAATATGTAGATATAGAAAAGCTAATTTAAAAGTTAGTTTGGTTAAAAAAACAAACTCCCCAAAACCCCCTGTTAGTCTTGCTTAGAGAAATTTGCAAAATGAGCCAAACTACTTTATCATGAATTTTTGCATTCAGTTCATATAACCCCCTAGAATTTATTTATCTCACATAAATACCTTGAACTTGGGGTTGTCTCAGAAAATACCACAAAACTGTAATCTTTTAACACTAGACCCTCTATCTATAATTTGTAATTAAAATGTCCTTACGAGTAAAAATCAATTCATAGGGGACAGCCACTCCGGATACTGAACTTCTCAGAAAAAACCGGCTCTCAAAAGTCGGTCAACTTTCACTGCTGCTGCTTTCTGTCGCTCAAGACCAAGGTGTTTTTTCTTTTATCAAAATAGCTTGCTGTGTCAGCTGATGGAGAATTCATGGCTGATGATATCAAGGGAGATGCCTAGCATATCTTGCGGTCCCCAAGCGAACACATCAAGGTTTGCTAGGAGGAAAGAAATCAATGCTCCCTGCAATGGTTCTGTGAGATTTGATCCTATCTTGAGTGTCTTCTCGCATCCGCTCTCAATTGGTATCTCGTGTGAGTCCTCAACGGGAGTCGTCCTTTCTCGCTCCATCTTTTTCTCAAGTTAGAGACTCATCTTCTCGATGGGCATGGCTTCGGCCACCCCCTTCCCCTTGGTTGAGAGCATATAACAGGCTCGAGCTTCTCATTGGTCGCTTTTGACCACACCAACTCCTTTAGTGGTTGGGAATTTGATCATTTGGTGGTAGGTGAAAGGGATGGCTCGCAGGAGATGAAGAGCAGTCTGGCCTAGTATGACGTTGTGAGCCGACTTGATGTCTATTACCACAAATTGGACATCAACTGTCGACTGGCAAGGGCGATGACCGACCATTAGGGGGAGGGTGATCAACCCTTCCGGTAGTTGCGAGTGTCCCGTGAAGCCTATGAGAGGACCTCTAGAGGGCTACAACTTAGATCGATCAATGCCCATGCGGTTGAATGCATCCAGAAATAGAATGTCAACCGAGCTCCTGGTATCCACCATGATTCTCTTCACCTCGAAACCATCAATATTAGCTGAAATGACAATGGGGTTGCCATGAGGCGTCCAAACACCTTCCAAGTCGTCGTTGCTGAATGAAATGGACATTTCTATTTGAGGCTTCTTGTCGCAGCTCTCTACTCGCAGAGAATGCTTGGCATATCTCTTGCGAGCATTGTAGGATTCTCCTCCAAAAGTGAGACCACCACTAATAGTGTGAATGACCCCCTTGCTACTCTACCCGACATCTCGATGGTCAGGCACTGGTTGAGCTCGAGGTGACCGGGAGCGGGTCCTCTGCTCATCTTTTCTAGGAGGTGGATCCCTCTTGTCCTTCCGTGCAACTAAGTTCTTCAAAAATCCTCTCTAGATGAGGTCTTCAGTGTCTCTTTGGAGGACACGACAGTCGCTAGTGTCATGACCATAGTCCCTGTGATATCGACAAAACTACCGCATATCTCTCTTCTGAGGATCCGATCTCATCTGCGGAGGAGGTGTAGTAAGGAGTACTACCTCCTATGCTTTATCAAAAGCCCTGGAGAGAGATGTGTTGAGGACCATGAAGACTGGAGGAGGAGCAGCTGCTCCCCTCTCATCTCTCCTGTCGAACTGACTATTGCAGTTGTTATTTCTGGGTAGAGGGTTCCTCAAAACATTTCTCGACTCTTCCCGTTTGGGGGAATTTTGAGCTGACTTTTTTGGTGATGTGGTGATTGGTGTCGTGGCTAGCGCTACCAATGGAGTCAGCTGAGCCGGTAAGAGAGCTACTGGTGCCGCATAGGGGATGGCCGATAGTGTGGGAATAGCTTCTTGACTGAATTCGACTGTAGCTGCCTCGACTTTGTAAGCTTCGGCATATTCCATGTTCATATAACCATGAGCTTTGCCTATCAAGTGCTCATAGTTTCTAACTAGTTTCCTGGCGAGAGCTTTGGATAAATCGCTTGATCACAATCCTGCTACTTTAGCCGCCATGGAGACTCGACTACCTAGATCTTCAACTTTTATCCTCTTTGCCTGAAATCTCTTGAAATAGGCTCTAAGATCTTCTTCAGGCTCTTTCTTAGTGTGGATGAGCATGTGAGGAGGCAGCTTAGGCTTGGAGTTGGCCAGGAAGTGATTAATGAATTTTTGACTGAGCTCCTCAAAGCTGCCAATGGACTTCTTATGAACATGGTCATAGTATCAAAATAATTCTGAACATGTTCTGTTGGGTCTCCCTCACCTTTGTATTTCTCTATTGTTGGTATCTTGAATTTCTCGACAGGTGCCTTTATGATTGAGTCAGTGAAAGGGGTATTTACCCTAAAGGCGTCGGCAATGGGTCTATATGTCTGATTGTAGTCTCCTGTTTGCTCATGGGCTAAAGGGCTATCCTTGTGTGTTCTATGCGAGGGAGTCTCGAGGTTTCTGCTATTGGATCCATCTTGCAGTGGCTGGAGCTAGGGCTCTCAGCTGTTGCCTTTCAGATTTGAAGTTGGTGGGTAGGGATTCTGTGAGGAGCTGGGTGCGTCTGCAGTGGTTGAGATGCATACTCCTGGCAGTCCCTTCTTAGCTTGGTGATAAGAGGAGTCTCCGGCAGCGGCACGTGTTGCATGATGAGAGGATGAGCCCCATGGGTGGTAGAATGGTGGCTAGTAGAAAACTGGGGCACAGCTGAGGTGGTTTGCTGTGCCTCATGAGTGGAGAAATAGCTGAAGAGCTCGTCAGCAAAGGCTTTGAGCTGAGCTTGCATTGTTTGGGTGATCTTCTTAATGGATTCTTTGAGTTAGGCTTAAGTAACATAGCCTATTGGTAGGTTTCCCAACCTGGTTAGATCATCAACACCAGACATGGTTGCTAGAAGAAGAAAGGAGGTCCCATGGTGGGCGCCAAACTGTTGATGTCAGAGATCACGCAGTCAATAATCGCTATTAGATTAATGTTCGAATAAGTGGAGTTCGCTCTCTCTTCTAATGCCCGGTGGTTTAGTTGAAGAAGAAACTCTCCCGCATCAGAAGAAGACCTGTGAAAGGGCAGAGTTGGGATCTCCGGTGGTCCCTCCGATGATCAAGTTAGTGTGTGTCTTTTACAAAATCAGAGATGAAGAAATATTTTTGGAGAGAAAGGTCCCCTAGATCAGATTGCTTACCTCTTCTATCGTATAGTTCTTTATTTACATGGAGGGTCGGAGGGCATTTACATCACTTTGGCTGATAATAAGTTGAGGGGTGAGTCAGCCCTACTTCCGTGTGTCAACTGATGATTGGATAGAAGTATGTATAGGCGGCTGTGACAGACAGTCTTAACAGGTGTTGGTTGTAAGTTAGTTCACGAGTTAGTGCTGTTCTCTTGTCATTAATGTGATGGGCTTGGTGACGACTATTGCCAGAATGGTTTGAGGCGTCTTAATTACCGTGAGAGATGGTGAAATTAAGGTACTGATCATACAGTTAACGCGATATCGACATATTGTCGGGATCAAACTCAATGCAACTGTCATTTGGGATGAGGGCTCATGCTAGTAGAGTGGGGAATGATGTCGAGCATCTGAGGGATCGACTGATACCACCATTCACGTCGTCCATAAAGGTAGTCGACCAAAGGTTCGACCAGTATCAGTATTCGAGCCATGTTTTACGAAGGTAGCTGACCGAAAGGTTGACTAATATCGCCTTTCGAGTCGTCCATGAGGCTGTTGATCAGTATAGCTTAAGCAAATGAAATGAGCCATCTTCCTGACTTGGTAGAGTGAGTCCGGGCAACTCTTTATTAAAAAAATGCCCTTTACCTGATGTAAGGACTTTTCCTCTTATAATCAAGGGTCAATAGTAAAAAATGTTCAGGACTATAACAACTGATACCATCGTACACTCCTATTTCGTCCTCATCTCTAAAGCCAATTTTACCCCTTCATGAAGTGAATTCAACTGATACTATGAACATGACTACTCTTGCTTTCGATTCGCTGACTGTTGCAGTACCAACACCATCACCATCATCGCCAGCCCTACCACTACCACCGTCGCCGCCACCACCACCTTCACCATGACTCAATCCTACTTAAAATCGTCACCCACATCTAAGATACTCTTGTTTAACCCATTTTTATTCACCCTATTTTGTAACCATTGTTTCTGTTATACATTTTTTACAAGAAATAAAATTTATTCTGAGGTAGTTAAGTATCTGAATGGCAAAAAGTTGAATAGAAAGAACTGCAGGCCCTTCACCGTACCCCATACTTAGGATCTTGTTCCTCCACCACGACGCCTTAATAAATTAGTTGTAAGTGGATATCCAAAATCAAAATGAAATCAGTCAGTTCTGTTGAGCGTCAAAAAGCTCGTTTTGTTGCCCGTGGATTTTCTAAGGAGTACGATATTGATTATGAGGAGACTTTTGCACCAGTAGCCAAAATCACATCTATTCAACTGCTTGTTGCTATTGCAGCCAGTAGACACTGGGATTTACATCTGATGGATGTGAAGAATGTCTTTCTCAATGGTGAACTTACATATACTATTTACATATAGCGACCACCTAGGATTGATGCTCCTTCCTCTTATGTGTGTTGTCTTCGAACGTGCTCTACAGCCTAAAACAGGCCCCTCGAGCTTGGTTCTAGTGCTTTTGAAATTCTATTCTCTCTATTAGATTTATGGAAAGCTCAACAGATTATGCAATGTTTTATCATGATTCTTCTCAAGGTCAGGCCATTCTCTTGTTGTATGTTGATGATATGATTATTAAAGGGGATGACATCTCTACTATCTAGAATCTCAAGCGACATCTTTAGAGTCAGTTTGAGATGAAGGATCTTAGACATTTACACTACTTTTTGGCAGTGAGATTGCATAATCTCCCCTCGGTTATCTATTGTCTCAGCAAAAGTATATTTCAGATATAATTGAGCGAGCCACTCTCATAAATGCCTCCCTTACGACTTTGCTCATGTTACTACTTTCATGGAGCTTCATTTAGAGCTTTGTCAGTTAGATAATGATCCTCTACCAAACCCCAATCGATATCAAAAAATTGTCGGTGCCTTGTCTACTTGTTCACTACCCATCCAGATTTATCTTATGTTGTTCACACTTTTAATTAGTTTATGGCCACTGTAGGTGTTAAAAATTGTCTATCAATGCCCGAACGTGACTCGTGACGATGGATTGGCAATCGACAACCCATCGGACGATGCGACCAAGAACCGCTAACGACGTAATCGCACCGCAAAACGCACAAACAAGTCGACGAATGCACGAAGCAAATCGACGAGGTGTGCAAGTCAGTGAAGCGATGAATCGTGGAATAAATCTAGTGGTGAAGCTTCAAATCAGCGAGTTTTGATGAGACGGAATCAACCGGACTCAAACGCTGACAAAACAGAATCAACCAGAATCAAACGTTAGCAGAACCGAGTCAATCGAACTCTGAAATTAGCAAAACGATCAACCAGATACGGGAATCGAGGCAACCAGATAGACTAGGATCAAAAAATACCAGAACAAGGCTACAAGGACTCGGGGACCAATACGGCTCGGCCAAGGCTGAGAAAACTCGACCTTGATCGAGACTGGGTCAACCAAGGCCGAGACAGCTCGGCCTTGGCCGAGACTGGGTAGGTCAAGGCTGAGATGGCTCGGCCTTAGCCGAGGTATCGAGATACCTCGGCCAAGGTCGAGGTGGCTCGGTCATGGCCGAGCCAGACTCAGCCAAGGCCGAGACAACTCAGCCTTGGCTGAGACACCTCGGCCAAGACCGAGCTGACTCGGCCTTGGCCGTGAGTGTCTCGGCCAAGACTGAGCCAACAGTCCCCAAACTGACTTTTCCCCCTATTAATAGGGGGGTCTCTTTGCTCCGGGCTAGAATTTTAGAGATCCGGGCGGGCAATTTTCACAGATATGAGGGATTTTGCTAATCTTTTGTCACAAATCTGAGCTTTTCCATGGACGAAACTCAGATCTAGACTTCTAACGCACGAGGAGTCCTTCCTAACACAGATCTACGCAGCAAGCAAATGATTTGGGGGAGATCCAAATCAGATCTACGTTGATTCCCTCTGGATCTAAACTTAGTCTTGATCCTGAGAGGAGCTGTGATTTCGCTTGGTCGATTTCACTTACTTCAGGTGATCTATTTCCTTCGTGAAATAGTCCTTTAACCCCGTAGATCCGTAGATCTCGCATCTAGATCTGATCGCGCGGTGGTCCACGGACGAAAAAAAGTCCCCGACACAGGCAAAGAACCCACACAAGCGAGGATCCGATAAACGGATCCCGCATTTGTTCACAAAAGGGCGATAAAGTTGTAATCTTTTTTGATTTTTTATTGTGAGCCTTATAAAAAGGTGACCTTTTATTTGAATCTCATTGTAAGCGACTGAAATTTGTAACGAATTCATTCAACGGAAATCAAAGTGGCTTTCCCTGCGAACAAGCTGGTGACCACAGTGAGAACCAACAGTCTCAAATCTGAGATTATCGTGTCGCAACTGCGGATTCAGATCCCTGTCAAGGAGGAGGTTGAATATGAGTTCGACTAATAGAAGTTTGAGGAGTATCTCTCTTCCTCATCTAGATCCGCCTCTCCCCACAAGTCCAGAAGGTTCTCCGCTGCAAGGAAGATTCAGTGGGTCTCAGATGTTGAGTCCTAGGAGGACGATTCCAATCCCGCTGCCACCAAAGTTGCAGGAAGTGGTAAATTCCCCTCGGCGCCCACAGCCCAAGTTCCCCCGACACTAGAGACGACTGTCGATGGTGTGCCCACACTCTCCAAGAGAGCCTAGCAGCGACGACGCCAAAGCATGGCACGTTGGTTCGCTAAGGCGATGCAATCAACGGATGAGATCTGATATGAGGCAGATCTAAGATCCATATTAAAGCATAGGCTTTAGCCTCAGATGGTTAGCATCCCCACCAAGCCATCAACAAATGAATGGGTCCGAGTTAGGTGAAACCGTTCAACACTGGAGGAGGGCGTCCAGAAGTGCTGCGCACTCTTTGCGCATGCATGGGCTTTGGTGCAAGAAGCTCGAAGACTAAAAAAGGAAGAGGCGGCCACGAAGTCACCGAGAATTCGCCAAGTTTGGAGGCCAAAATTTGGTGCCCCAACACTAGCCTCCACGATGCCGAGGCCAAAGTTCGCAGGCGCCCGAACCCAAGTCACCCTAGTGCCGAGGCCAAACTCTGCCAGCCCCCCAACTCCAACTACCCCGGCGCCGAGGCCCAACTCCGCAGGCGCCCTAACTCCAGTTGCCCTAGCGCCGAGGCTAAACTTCTCCGGTGCCCCAACTCCAACTACCCCGGCGCTGAGGCCCAACTCCGTAGGTGCCCGAACTCCAGTCTCCACGGCA
Source organism: Asparagus racemosus (assembly GCA_037177215.1). NCBI lineage: Eukaryota > Viridiplantae > Streptophyta > Magnoliopsida > Asparagales > Asparagaceae > Asparagus > Asparagus racemosus. Next base: position 7,650 of record JBAKGM010064936.1, read on the forward strand.
CCAAGGCCAAAGTCCGTGGGCGCCCCAGTTCAAGTTCCCCCGGTGCCAAGGCCACCTTCGGCATCCACCTCCAAGCTTCTGACTAAGCTGGTTCCTATTTCAACTAGCAAGCCAATGATTATGGAGTGCCTCGGCACATTGCAAGATGATCGAGGTAAAATTCTGATCAAAGAATGATTGGATCCGTTGAAGAAATCACAGGTCACTCTTGATGCAGGAGGTCGCACCCACCTCAACAAGGATAGGAAGACCCATGCAGCTCTATGCACCAGACTGCGGATCAAGGTTCAAGAGTCTGTCGAGACTTCACGCCCACACAGGCGAACGTCGAGACGAGTCACTTTTGAGAACTTTGATAAAGCAGTCCATCCTCAGAAGGAGACATTTTCGTCAGATGACGACGACGTTATACCTGAGAAATCATGCCAACACACAATGGGTTGCTCCTGTATTCATGCCAATGAGTTGTACTATCGTGCTGGAGGTACAAGCAGATCCCGAAAGAGGAGTTCACTTGAGAAGCCTGCACAGTGTCTCTGTTCCAAGTTGGTCAGGGTAGTGCTATCAGAGTGTAGCTGCAACAAAGCAACTTTAGAAAGGGTGTCGGTCTTCGACGGACTTGGTGTAGGAATGTTGAAACCCAGGTCAAGACGCTTCCGCAGGAGAAGCGACGAACTGCCGAGAGTCACCAACAACATGACAGGCAGAGGGATGTCAACCAGTGTCGATCACTGACCATCCAATCGGATAACTCGGTTGCGCACTGGCACAATTCAACGTTCCGATTATGACAAGATTATGAAAGAATTGCCGTCAGATGATGAAGTGTCGGATGATGGCTCTGCAATGGCTTCTGACAACATAGTTTTGAGCGAGGGACAACCCCGTGAAGCCCTAATGATTAGTGTTGAACAAGTGGCCAAAATGGTCGAAGAAGTGATGGCCAAACAGAAGGAGAACTTCAAGTTCGAAATGGAGATGGCTATGCAGCAGATGCGAGAAATAGAGGACCAACAAATCCAAGCACTGATGAACCGCCAAGGTGAAACCAGTCATCACAATAACATCACTCAAGTTGACAGTGACACAGACGGGGAAGAAGACCATGGTGCCAATAATCCCCCTGAAGAACGAAATGCTAGGGGTAGCCACGAGAATGCCAGCGGCAATATCGCTATTCCGGAAAATGAGAAGATAAAAGAACTCGAGAGTAAAATCAACACCTTGATCTTTGCTCAAGAAGTGAAGAAGACCGGAATACCATGTCTGTACCCAAGAGATTGGGAAATCAATCTTATATTCGTCGAAGTTCAGCCTGATTAACTTCAAACCGTTCTACGGGAAAGGGTATCCCACCCAACATTTAATCTACTTCAAGTCTCACTTGGGGGTGATTTCTGAGAATGAGCCCTTGATGGTTCGGTCATTCGTTGGCACCCTTCGAGGAGCTACCTTCGATTGGTACTGCCGTCTCAAACCAGGGAGTGTTACCAGTTGGGACGATATGGAGTCCATGTTCCTTGCGAACTTCTTCGATGAGAAGCAGAAGGACGGGGAAACTGTGGATACTTTCGTCAAGTAGTTCCAGAACAATGCAATAAATTGTCAGGATCTGATAACTGAGGAGTTCATCTTCCAGACCTGCCACAACAACCTATCATTGGATGTACTCGAAGTGTTGGGAACAACACCCTCCACCTCATGGAAGGATCTAAAAGTACGCAGGGGGCAAGCTGAACGGTTCCTCAAGAGGAAGAAGGCAGTAAGAGGCTTGCTAGTGGCAAAAGCTCCAAAACGTAACTTCGTCCCACGCAGCAAGGGGAAGGAGCAGGCGAGAACGGTGGTTGCGAACCAGACATTCCAGCTGCAGCCACAGCAAGAGCCACAACAGCGGGCACAGCAACAGTTGTCGCCTCAATGGCAGCAGAGGCCGCAGCAGCAGAAGCCCCCTGGCTCCAGATTCCCCAAACTATACTCCTTCAAGGATGATGAGATTCCCGGGATTTTCAAATACCTCCTGCAGAACTACAAAATCTAACTCCCAGTGATCATGAATCGGGAGGAGGCAAACAAGCTCATGGATCCTAAGTACTACGCCTACCATAGGGCGGTGCACCACTCGATAAAGGCGTGCTACCATCTCAAGGATAAAATCTAAGCCTTGATCGATGTGGGGATTATTACCCTGAAGCCGTCAAAGGAGAAGAAAGTAGCGGCTAACGCCGTATCTATTAACTTCGGATCGGTACCATTGACTTAGTTTCAACCGGAGCCCGTCATCAAAGTAGGGGTGAAGACAGTGAACGATGATCCTCACGGGCAGCATGAAAAGGGTCTTGTACCACACACCACCTCAAACAAAGAAATTCTGTGGGTCCATCCTGACCTGCTAGAAGATGATCAGTAGGTGGCCTCTTCGTCATCCAAAAAAAGTCGAAGGGAAAGGGAAAATTATGCCATGCTATTTCAGCAATATTGGAAGAGGACGATGAACGGATGGTGATGTTCCAACTCTCCGAAAAACAACTTGAAGTCCTCACCACTAGGAGCAGGCATGAGTACAGATACAAGTACCTTGAAGTTCCTGACCTGAACGTGAAGACATTAACGGAGCTGGGAGTGCTAATAACTCCCCTTACACGGGCCGAAAAGACGCAGCAGCAGGCGGCTATCAAGCATGATGCGGCTAAGTTGAAGGAGAAGCAACATCAGGAGGTTTAGCTCCCGAAGCAGTCTCGATTCAATCACCCGATTGAAGGAGACAAACTGAGAAGCTCGGACTCCCCGTATCACTTTAATGTGATGGCTCAACAGGCAAACATCCCAGCAAGGATCACCTTTTATAAGCTTCTGTGGCTATCCAAGGAGACCCGGGAAGACTTATAAGAGGCCCTGGCAGACTTTTGAGATCTTCCTCACTCAGATCAAGCAAGCTTCTGAAGAGCCAAAATCGTCAGTGGCCAAACAGTGCAACCTCGCGGCCAAATGCCTTCCCTGCATTACCTTTACCAAGGAGGACATGCAGATGAAGAACTCGCAGCATGATAGGCTGCTATATTTCACCGAGTAAATTGGCTCTAGTGAAGTCAACCAGATCCAAGTTCCGCTATGAGCATCATGCCTTTGCGCGTCATGTATAGTCTCGGGATTTCTACCAATAAGTTGGCATCAACAGGCACAGTGATCTACAGATTTAACATAGCAAGTCTCGGCCACTTGGTAAAATCCTAGTGAAGTGCCAAATGGGAAATCTGAAGTCTGAAGTCACATGTTATGTGATTGACGTAGAGACTTTCTATAACTTATTATTAGATCGGCCTTGGATTCATAATAATGTTGAAGTTCCCTCCACTCTTCCTCAGTGTCTGAAATATGTAGACACGAATAATAAAGTCAAGACGGTGGTCGTGGATAAACAACTATTTAAAGAGATGGAGAATTACTTCACTGATTCCCTCCTCTATGGTGATAAGTCCGATACTAAATCATCAGCCTACGGCACGGACAGCTGTGGGGAAGCTGATACCAAAGCCAGGCTTGATTACAATGGCGGTTTTGTTTTAAATGACATTGTACATGTTATAATCAATCTTGACGATGAAGAATCGTCGGATAAAGGTTGTAATTGGTAACTTGCCAACGAATTAATAAAAGATGATTAAGAGTACTCGTTGTCTTTTACCGATGTAATGACATGATTATACAATGACCCTGAGTTGCACCTACCGACTCGATCGTCCTATATAACACAAAAGCTATTTCAAGACTCTTTTGGGACAACACTCGTCATCCCGGGCAGAATAAGTAATGAAAAAGACTTGGTCTAAGAAAAAGGAGATGTGATTCTGACACCGATTCACTTCTTAGGGGAGGACGTCGATGACAATGGGCCTGGACTTCATCTATTTAGATATAGTCTAGAAACGCTGGACCTCATGAAGAAGTGGGGGTATGACTTTGCGCAAGGGGGAGGTTTTTATTTCGGACGAGGTCCTTAACTTCCACCTAGAGCTACGCATGTCCCGAAAGGGAAACCTGACAATTATTACGCATTCAGGAGAGGAATGGGATATGATCCTCCTCGAAAGACGAATGCTCTTAGTTGATAGACAACCGATCACCCTAGGCAGAAGATGGATATTCATCTAACTGATCTACCTGGGATTCTGACATCAGTCTCGGTGAGCTGTTCAAGGATTTGATGTCAAATATGGCTACAGCCAATCCCACCACTATGGAGGACGATGAGGAGATGCCAACATGGGAAGACTCGTGGATTTATCACCTCAATATGCAGTATAGGGACCGGTTCGAGCAAAGAGAACCCCCCACCGAAGACATAGTCATCCAAGTCAATATGGGCGACGAAGTTAATCCAAAGCCCATCTTCATGAGCGGTAGTTTTCCCCTAGATGAAAAGGAGAAATTGATCGCTCTTGTTAGGAAATATATCGACGTGTTCACTTGGAGCTACGAAGAAATGCCAGGGCTTGACCCAAATGTGGTGACCCACCGCCTCAATTCCGAGATGGATGCCAAACCTGTCAAGCAACAGCAAAGATAGTTTTGTCCGCAGATTATGGAGGCAATCGTCGCAGAGGTAAAAAGACTCATTGAGTCGGGTTTCATCACAGAAATACAGCATCCGGATTGGGTGGCGAACATTGTCCTAGTTCTGAAGAAAAATGGGACAATCACGATCTGCGTTGACTACAGAGATCTGACCGCCGCATGCCCTAAAGATGACTTTCCTCTCACGATTACCGATCTCATCATCGATAACACGTGTGAATTCGAGAGAATGTCCTTTATGAATGGCTTTTCAGGTTATAATCAAATCAAGATGCACCCAGATGATGCGAAACACACGGCATTCAGAATTCCCCTCGACATCTTCTTCTACGCAGTCATGCCATTCAGTCAGAAGAACTCAGGTGCTACGTACCAGTGAACGATAACTAGAATTTTCTAGGAACATCTCTGGAAAATGGTCGAATGCTACGTTGATGACTTGGTCATGAAGAGCAGCGACAAAAACGATCATATTAAAGACCTGAGGACAGTGTTTGAGCTCATAAGAGCTCATCAACTGAAGATGAACCCTGTCAAGTCCTTCCTTAGAATGTCCAGTGGCAAGTTCCTCAGATTTTTCATCACTAATAAGGGCATCCACATTGACCCTGATAAAGTGAAGGTGATACAAGAACTACAACCTCTAAGAAATCTAAGAGAACTCAAGGGGTTACAAGGGCGATTGGCGTATATTCGGCGATTCATCTCGAACCTATCTGGAAAGTGCCAGCCATTCTCCAAGCTGAACAAGAAGGGCGTGTTATTTATTTCGGACGACGCTTTTCAGAAGGCATTCGCTGATATCAAAATGCCTCTAGCAAAACTTCTCGTTCTCGTTGCACCGTAGCCGCGCAAACTGTTTCTGATTTACACTAAGGCGACAAACTGTTTCTGATTTACACTAAGGCGACGGACCATTCGTTAAGCGCTTTACTGGCGCAAGACGATGGCAACGGTCACGAACAGGCACTGTATTACCTGAGCCAAACTCTAGTGGGTGCTGAATCTCGCTATCCAATGATCGAGAAGCAGTGCCTGGCGTTAGTGTTCGCGATTTAGAAGATGCAGCACTACCTAGTTGGACAGACGATTTATGTTATCTCCAACATGAATCCAGTCTGAATATTTATGACGCAACCAACCTCTATGAGTTGGCGATTGGCGAAATGGGCCTTGCTCTTGTCGCAATATGACTTGCACTTCAATTAACAGAAGTCGGTCAAAGGACAAGCGATTTGTGATCTTTTGGCAGTAAATCTGACGACGGATGTAGCCGAATTATATGACGACTTGCCAGATGAAGCCCACGAATCCAACACTACATCGCACCAACAAATATGGCGATTGTACTTAGATGGCGTGTCTCAAGAAACTAATGTGGCGAGCACCCCCAGATGTTCTAAGACTTCTGCCAGAGTTAGAGTTGTCTTAATTTCCCCGGGGAAACATATGATGCTGCGGGCTTTTTCATTAACTGAGTCATGCCCCCAATAATGTAGCTGAATACAACGCGTTGCTTAATAGACTTAGTTTCGCCAAAGAGCTGGGGGTAAAATATCTCGAAGCCTACGATGATTCACAATTAATAGTCAAACAGATCCGTGGAGACTATGAAGTCAGGAATCCGGATCTAATTCCATATCACCAGGTGGCTGTTGAGATAGCAGACTCGTTTGAAGAATTTTTTATCGCGTATATCCCGTGCCTCCAGAATGCATACGCGGATGCATTAGTGGCATTGGCGTGTAGGCGTTGAAAATCGCTTATCAGTGCCCGAACTAGACTCGTGAAGGTGGGTTCGTAACTGACGAACGATTAACCGACGCGACCAAGAACCACTAACACCACAGAACGCATAAAGCGGGTTGACGAATACATGAAGTGAGTCGACGAGGCGTACAAGTCAGCGGAGAGACATATCGCAGAATAAATCCAACGATGAAGCTCCAAGTCAGCGAGAATTAATGAGGCGAGTCGATCAGACTCGAGCGTCGACACGACGCAATTAACTGAACTCAGGTAACGACGCTACGTCAATCAAATTCTGAAATCAACAGAATGATCAACTGAGTTCGGAAGTACTGGAAAACGGATCAGAATGGGTGAAAGTCAGAAAAAACGACGAAAAGGACCAAGAACTTCAGCCACATGGCCGAAGCACTTCGGTCGTGGCTGAAATGCTTCGGCCATGGCCGAAGCGCTTTGGCCATGGTCGAGCGAGCACCTCCTCCCCCCTCTAAATGCTATAAATAGAGAGGGGGTGCACAGTTCTGAGGGTTAGAAATTTTCTGCAAGGTTGGATCTTTGTTGCGGAAGCTCTGCAAGATCGAGATTTTGCTGCCGGCGAAGATCGTGCT
>JBAKGM010064957.1:0-14576 GCA_037177215.1 Asparagus racemosus
AGAGAGAGAGAGAGAGAGAGAGAGAGAGAGAGAGAGAGAGAGAGAGAGAGATCAGAGATTAGATTTTGGCTCTACTTCAGCAAGCCTTCTAAAATCAACAAGAAGACCCATCGCCAATTATTCAGACCATAAACAGAGTATAAGATCTATGCTCCCTCGACACACTGAATAGAACCTAGCCATAAAAAATTTCTTGTTTCATTTTAATCTCAAAGTTGTAATCTCCAGTTTATTATAATTTTGAGACCCAAAATAGGATGATAACTCTACTGGGGACTACTTTGTCAACTGATGAAAAAATCATATCATAGTCTGACACTAAAACCAAAAATCATATCATAGTCTGACACTAATACCCTAGGGTCTACTGCTGAATCATTGGTCATTGAATTTGACTAAGTGGGATTTGAGGAATTCATTTCCTCTAAAAAATCACTTATGACCACCACTAGAAGATGCCATAAGATCTGTCGTAGCTCGAAGATATGGTCAGAATCAACCCTCACCTATAGCGAGGTGAGATTTGCTAGCAACAGTCTTAGTTTTGTTAGAAGCCAAATGAACTTCATCCAGAGTGAAGAAACAAACATTCATATGTCCCTTAATTGTGAGCTTCAGTCCATAACCCCTTTGAGGGTTCACTTTAAAACATCTCATGGTGCTCGATGTGCTTCTTTAATAGAAGCAAGGAATGGGGGTGATCCTCCATCCAGAATTTGGCAAGGAAAAACTATCACCCTTGGTGATTCTTCATCCAAGTTGTAAGCTCTGACTTGTGATAAGGGCTCAATTCACCTTGCTAGCCGTATGTAAAAATAACATCGTCATAGGCGACATTCACTTGCCGAAGTACAAGAATGTGGAGTTTCTCTCAAGAAGAATGACCGTCATCTCTACCAAACGAGACTCCCCCTAATCTTAGGGAGTTCCTTTCTCTGAAAGGGGCATGCCAATGTTAGCATTGCACGATCCTAAAAGAAATTATCATAGCAGTTCAAACGAATTGCCAATGTAAGTCCTTGGAGTTCAGTCATCTCAGCCTAGTTCCAAAGCCTTCAAAGACTAGGAATAAAAGGTGAATATGCTCCCGATGGAACAGAAGCAATCCCCCTAGAGTTCCCATTAACATGATCAATATAACTGAGGAGAAAGATGACAAAGAAGAGGATAGTCCTTCTGATCCAAGATATTCCCCTAGTATTAGAAGTATACTCCCTGAGACCAACAATGTATATTGCCACATAAGGTCAAGGCAAGGGGCAGCAATCCCCTTTGATTATTCTCTTCTGAGGATATAGCTTCGTGAGTCTCCTCACAAGTAGACCAATCTTTTGCCAGCAACCCTAATTTTGCCATAGCGTCAAACGCAACCCAAAGCTCAAGTTAAGAGTGGGCGTAGATTGCAGATATGATGGATAGGGATGCTCATGATGATCTTGCTCAACAAATGGAGGCTCAGAGGAAAGCATCTGACAAGTGCTTTGAGGGACTTGAGGCAATGCTCCAACAACTCATGATTGCTTCTTAGTAGCCACATTCGAGATCCTTAAAAGGAAATCGACCAGTTGTCCTCTCCCTTGAGAAGGAGCTGTCACACAAAGAGGATGCCTCTCCTCTCATTCATAGGCTTAGATGTCAGCTCCATCAAAGATAAATAATGAAGTGAAGGTCCTCAAAGATCTTCAAAACTAGCTCAACACGCTTACACAAAGGACAGAGCTGAAAAAAGCTCGGATCACCCAACTTTATCCAATTGAATGGGATTTGGTCCCCTACCCGATGAAGTTCAACCAGCCGATGTTAAACATGTTCAATGGCAAAGGTTCTCCTAACCAACATATCTGCTACTTCCACCAGCAAATAGGGAGTGTAGTAGGAAATGAAGCCATCAAGGCGAGGCCCTTCATTAGCACCTTTAAAGGGGTAGCCTTTGGTCGGTTCTAGAATTTTCCCAAAGGATCAATCAAGTCCTAGGCTAATTTAGAGTGGAAGTTTTTGTCTCAATTCCATGAAGAGTAGTCCGATTTGACCATGACCAAGCTCCTCTCTTAAAAGCAAAGCAGTGAAGATTTGGTTAGGGATTAAATTGAACGGTTTCACATCCTAAGTGTGTGATGCCAAGACACGCCATTACCAATGTTACTCCAAACCTTTCGGCACAATTTTCTGAGTTGCATAGAAGCTTATGTGGGCGCTGTTAAGGCGAACTCCTTGAAAGAATTGATGGAGAAGTGAAACTTGTTGATAAGTTTGCTGAAGGCTTAATCAAGTTCAATCCTGGCTCCAATCACAAAGGGGATAAGAACAAGCAGGGGCAGTTGTCCCAATTAAAGGTGAAGGAGATATTTGCTATCGAGATTGAAAAACCTGACAAATAGAAGAAGGAGTCTCGAAAGAGTACCCAACATAATTATTCTTTAACAAATGAACACATCATTGCCATCTTTCATGTGCTCAACAAGTGCAACAGTTTTTAAAACTTCCCAAAGCTTGACATCCTAAAGAAGTTGGGAAAATCGATGATCCCAATTATTTCTTCTGTCACAGGATGTTGGGACATCCGACGAAGGACTGTTATATCCTTAAAGATAATTCTTAAGCTTCAACCCGAGCAAAAGAAGGTTGCGGTAACTATGATAACCCTACAATTTAGTTCTGTGGTAAAGACTCAGGTCCAAAATGGGTTCATAAATATTCCCACTGTAAGAAGAGAGCTGGTCAATCATGATCAACAAGGTCATCAGAGTCAAGGCTTCGTCCCTCTCATGACCAACAAATGAGAGATAATGTGGGTCCATCCTGACCTTCTTAAAGATGAACATTGGACTTATCCCAAACGAAGGCCTCATGTCAAAAATAAGATGAAGTCTTGTAACACCATCTTCGCAATTGTATGCGAGGAATCTTTGCAAGTCTCCATTATTAGAAGGGAATGTGGCTATGGCAGCACAACCAGACTAGACTCCACCAAGAAGAAGAAGATCATGAATGTAGATGGTCAAAATATTTTTTTACCCAAGCTAATAATTAACTTGGATCCAATAAATGAACGCCATGGGCTAAACACTTCGAATGGGCCCAAAACTGAGCCCGCAATAAGCTGTGGTGAAGGTCGCTTATCAAAACATGTGAACCTCGCCATGTAGCCCATCTCGACTAGACCCGACCAAGTCAAGCGAAGGTCGAACTCCCAATTCACGCCCCAAGCCGATTCGAAAGGGGTCATTAGTCGGCTAAATCATGAATCAAATTCTATGTCAAATTCAAACTCATAGACGAAGTTCACCAACAAATGAACTTTACTAGTCATCCACTTTCGAAGAAGACTCACCCACGTCCCCAGCGAGCCTCACTCATACCCTCAGCAACCCTTGCCCACGCCTTCAGTGAACTTCGCCAAGACATCAAACCTCACCAAATAGCTGTTTGAGAGCTATTTTCAGGGAAATGACCGTCCCCCTTATCTCCTATTTTAATGTCCACTTAATCCACAATTAAAGGCCATTAACGCTCTCTTTTAGCCTATAAAAGGAGAGGAGATCATTCATTTCCAACCCCAACCCGATCAGATCATAGAGAGATCAACTCACACACAAAGAGAGATCACCACCATCACACTTGCAATTTTATTGAGCAAAGCTGCTGAGAGAAGATTGAGTCATCTTCTAAGCAACTAAGTTCTCATCAACAGCAAAAGACTCATTGTCTTAGTCAGTGCGTCAACAGAATACAAGATCGACGATCCACCGACACACAGAAAAGAATTCCAGGAATATAAAATTTTCCTTTATTTCATCATATTCTTTTCATTGTAATCTAAGCTAATTGCAATACTAAAAAGACCCGAAACAAGGAAGGGGCTACTTGAAGGATTATGATCAATTGGGACCTTCCAAGTAGCTTGAACTTGCCAAAAAAGGAGACATAGTTAGATAAGGCATTGCAACCACCGTCTACAGGACTCAAAGTCCTACTTTGGTATGATATACTAACTTAGTTGGCCAACATCCTAGCTTGTATAACCTTGCACGAACTTATACATTTGTCCAAGGATACGGTAGAAGCTTTGAGGGAAGCATTAATGGACAATGAAGCATTCCTCACACACATACTCGAGCCTCCTCACGTTAAACAAAGACAATGCTATCAATATCACTAGGGGCTGCCTTGCATCATGTTCACACCCAAGGACATGCTCATCAAGCATCCTAATCATAACTAATCCCTTTACTATATAGGGTATGTCGATTCAACCAAGAGGTCGAGCGGATCAACATCAATCCTAGATCTGCTTTGAGCATTATCCCTCAGAGGCTCCTTAGCTTCTTGAGTATTCTGCTTTATAAGCTATATAGAACAACCACTACTATCTTCAGATTTAATTCTAATGGTAGCGGGTCACTGGGAATGATCCGTCTCAAGTGCCAGCTTGGTGATTTGAAATAGAGATCACAGGCTACGTCATTGACATAGAGTTACTCTACAACTTGCTTCTAGGAGGACCATGGATCCATTCCAATTTCATCATTCTGTCGACACTTCGTTAATACTTCAGGTATGTCGACAAGCAGGAGGTGGTCAAAAAGGTCTATGCTGAGAAGCATCCCTTTAAAGGAGTGGAGAGCAACTTCACAGATCCCTCTTTTATGATGAAAAGCATACAATTGAGGTGGCTATTCTAGAAGATCTCGATAGTGGTAACGAGGTAGATAGTAAGCCAGACTAGGACTAGAATCCCATTTGGGAGATGGAACCCCTTGTAATTAGCCTGTAAGGTCTTTGTATAGACAGTCTGTTGAAAATCAGGGCGACTGTGTTTTTAATGATAACATAGAGTTTGCTTATGACTGTTCTTCTAGATCTAAGTATGAAAACTCCAAGGCTAATGCTTTACTTCCAAGGTTAGCATTAGACCTTGGGTTTAAACTGACCCTCGCGTGTGAAAGGGCAAACTTTGCCAAAGACAATTTGAGCTTAGTTGAAAACCAAATGAACTTTGCCAAGAGCGAAGAAAATTCAACCCTCACTTTGAGTGAAGGTCAAGACGTTATTTCATCTGCTGATCTCGAATATCAGTCCACAACTCCTTTATGAGTTCGATTCAAAGCATCTCACGATGCTCGCTATGCTTCCTCGATAGAAGCTAAGGATGGGTGTAATTCCTCATCTAAATTCCCGCAAGGGAATAACATCATCAAAGATGATTTCACTAGATGAAAGCTTGGCCAGCGTCATTGTAAGCGATGTTCGCATTCCAAGGCTAAAAAATTAGCAAAGTTGGCACTGAAAAGTGCCCTCAACTTGGAACTATGGGTGACTTAAGAGAGTTCCTATCTCTGAAGAGAGCTCGCCAATGGCAGCATTGTGCGATCCTTAGAGAAGTAGTTATGGCAGTTCAAAAGAGTTGCTAATGCAAACCTGTTCCTAAAAAGGAATCAGTTTTCGGCCGTCTTAGTCACGATCCTGAGCCTTTAGAGGTTCAGACTAAATGACAACGACGTACCCAAAACACAAGTATTCACTGTCAATATGATAAGTGTAACTTTCAGAGATGATGAAGAAAGTACAGTCAGCTTGCCTGATCCAGTATATTCTCTTGGCATTAGATCCATATTGCCAGAAGCTTACGGTGTATATCGTCATACTAGGCTAAGACAAAGAGCAGTGATCCCTTTCAACTACTCTTCCCTCCAAGTGTGGACATCGCAGACTCCATCTCAGATGTAGCCACCCATTCTAGCCACACCAACATCAGGTAAACCATTCTCAATTTATCTCAGGTCAATGGATCACTCTCTGGGAGCACTTCTTGCCCAGAAGAATGACAATGGCCACGAGCAAGCCATTTACTATCTCGGCAGGACTATGATTGGTGCTGAACATCGCTAAAATCCAGTCGAAAAAGAATGTCTAGCATTGGTCATCACAATTCAAAAGATGTGACAGTATCTTCAAGCTCATAATCCACCTGTTCCTCATCATCGAGAAGGATGGGTTCCTTACCTGCATACAAGAAGCACACATCAGCTGAAGGTACTTCAAACAAATTGACACAAACATATGGGTAGAAATCACCTGAAGGGTCAACTCTAGGCTCTTGTTTTGGGACCACATGAGGCTCTTCTCTGATCCTTGAAGAGCCACTTGGTATAGTCTTGGGCTCCGGAGGTGCCAAACGTTGCTTCTTCGAAGATGGCTGAGGAGGAGGAGCTTGTAATGATCCCTTCCCTTTGTTTCCTCAGCCTCTGCTATGTGCTTCTCGATGAACCGCAGACTCAGACGGTTCTTGAATGCTTACACCAATTAGCCTTTGAGGCGTAGGAGCCCCACCTGGCATTTCCCAATCTTCATCATCTAGCACACCTTTTGCTAGGAAGTCTTAACGTCTAGGAGCCCTATTCTTCAAACCCTTCTTGAGTTGTTCCCGATATTTTTGAGTGATCCAGTACAAGCCCGTCTTGTTCACATGAAAATCAAGATTGCGAGCAATCACCCTGCTATACCACTTGCAGAACCCCAATGTCATATAGCAGTTGGGCATGTGATGGGGAAGCGAAAATCTAGTCCCCTGTAGCCTCGGCAACAAAATAGTACCAAGCACGAGCTCCATCTACCAGACTTCCCATATGCAGTAGTCCAAGGTTCAGATTCCCGACATAGAGCTGGTCATAACCAAATTGATGAGGAAATCGACAAGGCAAGTAGGGCTCGATATCACATTTAGTCCCATTCAGCCTAGCAACGAGGTGACCTGGTCGAATATTCACTAACCAGTTGAAACACCCCCTAGGTAGGCAAGTGAAATGTTCACTACTCATACCATCTTCAAACTCATCCCCATGGCTTATACCATCAGTTGTGGGGAAACAACAGTAGAGTCGATAATGATCCTTGTCTTGGAGTAGCCTCCGAATCTCGGCAGGATACTTGATCATCCACTTCCAATGTTCATACCTCCGAAGTAATGAAATGTTCTCCCCACTCGTGTAGTAGCTGACATCAACGAAGAGCAGTGTAGAGTGGAACCATATCACCAAATACGTATATGGTAGCTCTACTCTAGGGTTGGGGACATGAATCCTCGGCAATTATCTTCCTGCTTCAAGTATTCAGTGGCTAAAACCCTCAATCCATGATGGATACAACTAACCATTGCTGATAGAAGGGACAAGTTATACCCAGAAGCGAGCAACATGGCAGGGAATAACACCTTGATAGAGTGCGATCATTTAGTCGAGAAGGCACAACACAACCCTTCATCAAAATGGAGAAAAATCTCACAAACAGCGCTAACTCGGATATCAGCTCTTTCGCTTGGTGGTGGAAGCTTTCGAATTGATCACCTGCACGGAAACCACACTCATCCAACTTGGCGATGTAAAGTACTTGGCCGTCATTGAAGATACGAGTCTCAATCTCAGTATTCGTGGCTGTATGGATCGAACCCATGTTTCCCTTGTTACTTACATTGGGAAACAGGTATTCATCCCAAGGAACGCGAGTGAGAGTAGAATCATGCTCGACGTTCAAAATGGTCCTCTGACAGATGAGGAAATGACAAAACCAATTCTCAAAATGCCTCTGCAACATGAGCAACATGCAAGAAAGTGTTCAACTCTACGTTGGTCCAAAAGAACTCCTACGAACGATCCCCCAAAAGCAAACGCGACACTTCGAACATCTCGAGTAAAGCGATCCCGATCTCACCTGTCGAGGTGAAGAAAGTATTGCTGTAAGTGTTGTACAGCTCTAGAATGCCGTACAATATAGGTGCACAACTCTCAGCACCATATTTCGAAGCTCTCACTGCAACATAGAGCCCTGTTCTCCGTAATCTTTCCTCAAAGATGACAAAAACAAAATTCACCAGACGGGTCCACCACTGGGTGTCCGTTGACTTGATCCTGCCAGGAAATCTAGTATCCCCCTCAGGATATTGTGCTTCAGTCTTGGAAAGTTCATTCCCAAAGGTGTTCGGGACAATGACAACTTCGTTAACGGGAGCATCCTCATTAACGAAACCCAGACGCAGACCTATGACATTAACTCTGTAGATCCCCTCTTAGTGAAAGTTGTCAATATGTTTCAAGGAGTCCACTTTAACGCTATCTTCCCTATTTGTGAGATTATAGTGTGCAAAGCCGGGCACATCAAGATGCTGCGAGAACATGAAGGAGAACTGATGTTCTAGCACCAGTAAGTAATGACAGCGATCCCCTTGGGTGTAATACCAATGCTCCGCCTCCCGGTTGAATATGGAATTGCCACCGGAAGTGCTGTCTCCAAAGAGAAAATGAGGCTTTATCGATGCATCCTTGCTGGGTACGGAGAACTTCACGTCAGTAATTATCTCCCGCAAGACTTTATGGTCACTCCATCATATAGTCACGATCCTCTCCTGGCTACTTCCTTCGAGGAATAGAGGGACATTCCTATCAAAGCCATACGCCACGTTAGGGTCATGAGTTCCATCATGACCATAATGGTCACAGCGGTCAACAGGAGCCCTCGAATAAGAAACTACATAAAGAGACAAAAAGCAAATGAGTTAGAAGATGAAGATCAAAAGAAGTCAACAAAGTCTCACACCTAGAGGTGAAGTTCACCATAGGCGAACCTCACTCATAAGTGAGAATCATCTC
Organism: Asparagus racemosus; assembly: GCA_037177215.1. Taxonomy (NCBI): domain Eukaryota; kingdom Viridiplantae; phylum Streptophyta; class Magnoliopsida; order Asparagales; family Asparagaceae; genus Asparagus; species Asparagus racemosus. The sequence continues at coordinate 8,643 of JBAKGM010064957.1, forward strand.
TATCAACTAAGTGTTGACAAGATGAAGTGAAGTTCACAATAAAAATAGCGAACTTCACTCATGTGGATCGAACGGACAAACCTCGCCCAGTTCAAATTGGCGAACCTCTTCCAATTCAAACTGGCGAATCTCGCTCAAGCGAAGGTCACCCAGAACAAACTGGTGAACTTCACCCAAGCGAAGGTTGCTCAAGTTAGAATAAGTGATCTCTACACAAACGAAGTTCGCTGCAGAGGCTCAAAAGAGCTAAATAGTAATGAGCCCTGGCTAAAAAAGCGAAGCTCGGTACATCAAGCGCCATTAATGGGAGCCAACAGAGCTTTGTCACCGATGATGGAAGCTCATCAGTAAGACCACAAGTGGTCGTAAAGATCGTGCCCTTGGTAGTGAATTAAGTTTTAAAGCACCCTAAGGCACTGTTGGAAGTCGGATGGGCTGAGATTAAATAGATCCGAAGATTGTCATGAGTGGGTTCGAAGCTTACTCACGGCCATTTCAAGTTGCGCTGGTGTATCATCAGCTCTTAGTTAACGAGCTCCTCTGGCGGAGCTCCTTCCTCTAGAAATCGGACGATGAGGAGCCATTGGAAGATGAGTCTTGAAGAGTTCTAAAGATTTTAGGGTTTGAGGAAGTTAGAGAATTTTTGAAAATCAAAGTGGAGAAGAAGGATGTAAAACAGTTCTATTTATAGACTCACCTCGAACTTCATTAAAGATTCTTCACCCCTAACTTTGCCGAAGATCTCGCTCCCAAACTTCGCCAAAGATCTCGCCCTAAACTTTGCCAGGAATCTTGTTCTAAACTAACCCCACCATGATTTCAGTTGCACAAATCAAGGATTCGAATTTTAAAATTCTTAGGCCGAGCCTCACCTAACCAACTCATTGAGCTTCGCCTACTCGACTTGCTGAGCTTCACCCAGATGACTGTTTCTCAAGTAAGGGAACTTCGCTTCATTCTGTGGGGTATTAAGGCGAACTTCGCCAGAATGACATAGTGAATTTCACTAAGTCTCCAAATTGAGAAAACTGTTAACTCAATTTATTTGAGACCCTATATAGTGAACCTCACCAAAATAACTTGGCAGATTTCATTAAGTCTCAAAATTGAGAATATCTCAACCTAAGTTGTTTAAGACCACATCTGGTAAACTATAATTCGACCCTCACTAACACAAGGAAGCTTGAGCTTCACTCCCAACACAACAACTCCATGTAGAGTTCAACTTTGCTACAAAACTAAAGTACGTATAGATCAAACACACAACGATGGACAATTTCAAGAGACAAAAAGTTCATTTTTATTGATCGAAGACTCTACTACATAAATGCGACATGCAGACTATCAAATTACAAGGATGACAGACATTTGTTGCTATTTAATAGTACTCTATATTCCTAAGATATGGGTACTGTGAAAGTTGGAGATCATGCACGAGCTGCACCAAGCTACATCTCTTGATCCTTCGATCTCACAAGACTAGGAAAACAAGAATTTTCCCACTATAGAAAAATAGCTCCTGTTTACTTCTCCATAGACCATATGCCATGAGAGGAGAAGAAGCTGTTAAACAGGAAGTGCTCTCGTTGCTGTAAATTAAAGTATGTCAAGCGGAAGAAGCACTTCTTGCAGCCAAAATTTGATGTTGAGGTTGAAAAAAATTGTACGACGTCTAATTACGATCTAGGTTCATGTTTGTGAAACCTAGTTATTGTTAGAGTCCTCACTTGTGGAGCTCCAAGGATCCTTCTTTAACCACCATCTCAGTCGTCGAACGGTCTTACGCAGAACACGGCACTCAAAGCTCCACGCATCTCCATCGTGGTTCAACTCACCCCAGGTGATCAATTGATTTTCGACAATCTACTTGAGCCTCACCTTCTCAGACGTCAATAGATTCACCATTTGGTGAACTATGCGGAGTTCATCCGCTTGATTGCCCTTCATTTGGGCAAGCTGCTATTGGCGCTATTTTATTTCAACCCCTCTGTCGAGGAGCATCTTCGATATAAACGATGGAGACTTAGACATGGAGAAGAAGATGAAGAAGAAGATAGAGATGAAGGCGGTGGAGATGGAAAGGAAGGCTGTTATTTATAGCCTTTTTCGAATACTAACTTTCGAGAAAGTTCACATCTTTTGAGAATTAATTGTACCGGACAAGGAGGCTAAATCTTAGCCTAAAACTTGGTCAAATCGATAGCAAATCTTGTGAATCTTCAATCAAGAGATCTCAGCCATAGATCACAGTGCAAATCTAGAGGCAAATCTCAGTAAACGTCTCCAGCTAGCGAACGTCGCTAAGCGACGAACTTCGCCAACACAGCTCAAAAATAAACTGAGTTTTGCTAGCCATCAAACTTCTCTAATCAACAAACATCACCTGCACAGCCTGAAATTGAGCGAACTTCACTCATATCCATAATCAGTCGAACTTCGCTGCTTTTCCAACTTCACCTCAACAATGAAAAAAAGGTGAGCTTCATTCCAAACATGGAATTGGACGAGTACAAGCATCATTGAGCCTTCAATACGAGTCTACAACCAATGAAGCTACATTCAATAGTAGACATCTGGCAACCAATGAGACAAATGAAGACTATTTTCAACAAACAAGATAATTTGAGCTACGTTCAACAGTACACCTTTAGCTATTACCCAAAGTATTTCAATCCTAGCTACAAGTCAAATGTAGTATCTTGAAAACTTGGGGGGCGGTCTTCTAGATGGTTAAAATATATTTTTACCTAGGCTAATGATTGACTTGGATCCAAGAAGTGAATGCCCATTGGCTAAACACTTTGAATGGGCTCAAAACCGAGCCTACAATAAGCTGTGGCAAAGGTCATTTAAGAAAACATGCGAACCTCGCCATGTAGCCCATCTCGACTCGACCTGACCAAGTAAAGCAAAGGTCAACTCCCAATTCACGCCCCAGGCTAAGTCGAAAGGCGTCATTAGTCGGCCAAATCATGAAACAGATTCTGTGTCAAATTCAAAATTGTAAATGAAGTTTGCCAACTGTAGGCGATAAAAAATGCTCGCCTCGCCTAAAAGGGAGGCCGCCTGTAAGTTCACCAACTCGGCATCAGTGAAGGCTCGCCTACACGAGACTTCTCGCCTGAGAGTCGAACTCGCCCAAGCGCCAGCTCGGGACTCGCCAGAACGCATAGAGCTCGACTGCACAAGTTGCTCGCCTGCACAAGCTTGCCACCACCTTAGTCAGATTCAAGCTAGCCTAGAGGCTGAGCTCGCCCGAAGCTCGAGCTCGCCTAAAGGTTGAGCTTGCCTGAGGCTCGCCTAGAAGCTGAACTCGCCCAAAGGTTGAGCTCGCCTGAAGCTCGCCTAGAGGCTGAGCTCGCCTAGAGGCTGCACTCGCCTAGAAGCTGAACTCGCCTAAAGGTTGAGCTCGCCTGAAGCTCGCCTAGAGGCTGAACTCGCCCAAAGGTTGAGCTCGCCTGAAGCTCGCCCAGAAGCTGAACTCGCCCAAAGGTTGAGCTCGCCTGAAGCTCGCCTAGAGGCTGAGCTCGCCTAAAGGCTGAGCTCGCCCCAAGACCAAGCTCGCCTGGTTGCTGGCTGGCCTCGCCCGAACAGAGCAAGCAGCCGCCGCCTTTGGGAAGTGGGCCTACCCACTTCCCACATCCTATTCAATGATGAAGCATGGCTCTCATCACCCCTAAGTGGTCATATCCCACAGGGGTGGTATGGTCCCAGGCATGGCCAGATCTCATGAATCCAGGAGACAACCATACTTCTCATGGTCTATTTATACACCACCACTTCCCCATGGGAAGGGGTTCGGTTCCAGTTGTTTGGTTGGTTCTATCCTAGTGGATTGATCAACCGAAAATTAAGACCTTGCTTGGCTCTTGGTTGCTTGGCATCCCAGTTTCAATCTGAACTCTCAGATTTGAACACTTCTCTGGCTCCTTTGCAAACTCTTGCATTGTAGCAGCACTCAAGTGAGCTCATCCGGGGAAGAGTCGAACTCAAGACCATCGGAGCTTCTACTGCGTACTGAAGCTCTCCAACCGCAACGTCAGTCGGATCGTCCAAGGGAAGCGGACTCGATTCGAGCATCGAGGAAAGCATCCTATCGCTACCAACGAACCCACGTTAAAACCAAGAAGGGCCTACCCTTTGCTTCTGTTATAAAAAGCAATTCTTGATTTGTAAACAAACAACACTACAAATACAGAAGAGATTTTTACACCAAACAGAGGATGGCGACCACAGTGGGAGTAACCGTTTCCTCAACCGAAATGGCGGTGGCGCAGTTCGACGACATCGTGGAAGGGACAACGGTGGAGTCTCTCATCATTGAGTTCGACCAGGCCAAGTACGAGGAATACTTGTCCTCTTCTTCTAGCGACAAGGCTTCGCGCCGGTACTGCAGAGTGGCGCGTGTAACCCGGCCCTAGGCGACCGAGGTGGCCGCGCCCAAGAGCTCCACACAAACCACAGCACGGGGTTCTGTTTCCCCCCAAAACCATGGCTGCGAACACGAGCCAAGTAGCTGCTGAGCGGCCCATACAGTCCCGCATGGAGGAGCTCAATGTCCATCTCGGCGTTGACCACGTAATCACCATTGGTGCAGGACCCTCCCTCTCTAAGAGAGCCAGATAGCGGCGCCGACAAGCCCTTGCCCGTCGGGAGGCAATGGCCACCATATCCTTCGATGGCTTGGATTATTACGCGAGCCCAAAGAAAGCCAGGACGAACCAGAGTGGTGACCCGCCAAAATCAGGTGAGCCCGCTCGTGCAGGTGGGCCTCGCACTGGTATCAGGGCCCCCAAGGCGAGCAGGCCTGACATTTTAGGCGAGCTCCCTGCTAACAGCACGGTTCCCCAATCAGGCGAGCCTCGCAAGACAGGCGAACTCCCCAAGTCAGGCAAGGTTCAGTCCTCAAGACATCATCCTGCAGGCGGAAGCTGCTGTGCAGGCGAGCCACGTCAAGACCAAACTAGCCAACGTGCGGGGGCTCGCCTGAACACGAGACCTCGCCCGACGAGGCGAGAAAGCCCGACTTTGTCACAGACTCGCCAGTCTAAAGTGCAAGCTCGCCTGACTGCAGAGCGGGCTCACTCTCGCCTGACGCCAGCACTTCAGCATTTTTGCGTGGGCTCTTTCGAATCCCCCACACTCAGACGCGCGGTGGACCATTCAAACACTGGGGGTGGTTATCCACAGCCCACAGGAGATCTCAGGAATCACTTGACTCGCAAGCGGAAAATTAGAGAGGCGAACCCTCAATGCCACTGCGAGAGGCTGATCTGGGTGGTATTGGCCGACTGCTCGTGTGCCCTAGCACCCTCAGTGTTCGAGAGGCTGGCTTAACCAGAGCAAAGAGAAAGACTCTCCTACCACGGACGCAATGATGTGGAATTTTCGGCTGTCTCTTTCAACATGACAGGGAAAGGCAAGACCAAGTGTGTGGACTCCTCAGACTCAGAAGTCTCCTTGCAGCAGATGTATCTCCCTGCTGGGGGTAGAAGCACTTCTCGGCGCAAGCATCTCCAGACTGGCGTGGCCGTCCCATTTGACTACGCCAAGTTAAACTCTGTCTGGGATAGTAGTCCTGAGGCTGGTTCGACGGAGGCTACGTCTCCGACTTCAAGCTCAGCTTACGGCAAGCACACGAGAGTGCACATGGCCGAAGGCTCCGACGAGTGGGCCGCGAAGTTCGAAGAGCAACAAGCCGCTATCGACTCCATGAAGGAAATGAGGGAACAGTTGCTCCAAAAGAAGAAGAGGGCTTTGCAGAATCGGCCGAGAGGTCGAAGAAATTAGGAACCCAAGCCCACCCCTCGCGCGACCGACGAGGAGAACGAGCATGAACCACCCTCCGATTACTCCCCCAGGTCCTCAGGGAGAGCTTCACAGCCCGGGAGCACTCCTCGCGACAAGAGACTCGATGAGTTTCAGGATCAACTC
>JBAKGM010065011.1:0-14569 GCA_037177215.1 Asparagus racemosus
TCTCTCTCTCTCTCTCTCTCTCTCTCTCTCTTTCTCTCTCTCTCTCTCTCTCTCTCTCTAGGAGATAGCCTCCTTTACAGACGAGAAAGTAGGATTTTGAGAGAGGAAAGTCAGGTTTATACATGTTGAAGCGGGTAAGGTTGCGCAAATAAGGAAATAGGTCAGAAATCTATAATTTCAACCAAATTTGTCGAACCAGAAATCTTGTCATGGTGCACCAGATGTTTGTCCATCGTTCAGACATCTTGCCCTATCATCTAGGCCTCTGGCCCTATCGTCCAACAGAATTTGACCTTGACAGCTAAAAATGTCTGATTTTATTGCAAACTCCGATTAGACTGAAATTTGGACACAGGGTGTAGAATGATGAGAGGAACATTTTCTTGAACTACAAAAAATTCAAATTCCAAATAATAATGGATCAAATGATCGAAATACTATAGGTTTGACACTGAAATCGACATTCGACATCTCTAGCCCTTTCATCTAACTTCCCACATCAAATATACATAGAATGGAAATGATTCGAGAGTGATTTCACTATGAAAATAATAGTATTACATTATCAATAATATAAGTCATTATATCACCGATCCTAGCAATGAGAAAAACACTAATGCTTTACACATATGGATTCGGGGTGTTACATATGTGCTTCGTGCATGAATTATGTACGGTGTTATTGGTCAAACTAATTGCACTTTTGTTATCGTACTTGAGAGGTACTTTAGTAAATCTTAGCTCAAAGTCTTCTAGGGTTTGCATTATCCATAAAACATGTGCACAACAACTTCTTAAAGCAATGTATTCCACTTTGGTAATGGAAAATACAACACAATTTTATAACCTACTAGCCCATGAGACTAATGAATGACCTAACAAGTGACATATATTGATAGTGATTTTTCTATACGTGAGACAACCGACATGTTCAGAATCTGAAAAACTAGAAAGCTTGACAGAATCACAAGATGGATACAATAAACTAAAATATTTTGTACCATTCAAATATCAAAATATTCTTTTCACAGCTTTAAAACGAGAATTTTTTGGATCCTATTGAAGAGGCGCACATAAGCAAACTGAAAATACGGTATCAGCATGATATGATGAAAGATATAGAAGGGTACTGATCATACCTCTTGTTGATGATCTAAATCACGCAGTCAAATAAGTGAGTTGCTGAGGTGATTAGGGTCCACTAACTTCTCTTGGTGCTTGGTCCGGATTATTCTTTAGTGTTCTCTGCATGAATAACAAATCGTAAGAGGTTGGGGTTAGTCTCCAGTGGTTCCTCTGACGATCAAGTTAGCTGATAACCTTGAGTGAGTAAATATATATTGGTATAGGGTTTTCTGGACAAATGATAGTTCAGAAAATTGCTTACCTTGATGTAGGAAACAATCCCCCTATTTATAATACTAATAAAGGGGTAGATCCGTAACTTCAGTCCAGTGTGAGTTGGCGGGTGAGTCAGTGTCAGTTTTACAAGTGTCGGCTGTTGATTGGTGGAGAGGTCATCTCACCGTTCGTGTGAAGTGACTGGAGGTACGTGGGCTGACGTGTCTTAAAGATCTACGAGCACAGAGAATTGATGGCTCTAATCTCACATTCAAATGCGATGGTGACCTAATGCTAGTGAGGGGCTCAAGACAATTTGTCATCTTTCTATGCTAGGTGGAAACCCGAGATGTCCCGCCTTTCGTGTCGACTTAGCAAGGAGTCGACCAACTGGCCATTCGGGTTGTCAGCCGGGTAGACTACAAAAGAAGTTGCAACTAGTACCACCTTTTGAGTCGATCATGCAAGGTACTGGGTCCCCGAGTCAGGTGAGTTAGGTGTTTAGATTGCCTCGATGTAATGAACCGATCTGAGAACCCCAGTACGGGGCATTTGACGGATAATCGCTGATCATAACTTGAAAATGAAAGTGCCATAACAGTTGGTCCCTTTCACTTGGAGTCGGCTGTTGACGAGTCCAAGTGAAACAGAGATATGGCCCCTCTTGTTGCGAGGCTCATTAATGATGAGAATGTGAACAGTACTTCAGACGCTACGTGGGTGATGTCATAACCTACTTTTTGACTGCGGGCGCTTCCCAATTCATGTCCGATCGCGGGTTAGTTAAGTCGAGTGTGTTTTGCTTTGAATGTGGTGAGGTGCTTTAGGTTTCAGAGTTAATCTTGGCCGTTGGTCCCAAACTGTTTTGACAATAGTGGTCTTGACAGCTATAGGCTGAACTGTTTATAAATGAGATTAGGATTGGGGAGAGGAGAAGGGAGGTTGTTGATTCTGTAGAAAACCCACCTCTCCCGAAACTCTGATTACTCTCTGTTTGACGACCTTTTTGACTTCGTAGTAATGGATGCTTCCAGTCTCAATGCTAGGCAAGGACTATTGTCGGAGGTTCACTCGAAGGTGACTATGGCACAGTTAAAAATTCTTCACAATAAATACAACTTTCCTCTAGCGTATAAACTGACAGTGCTGATGAGGTCTCAGGCGATCTTTGACCATCCAGAGGGGAAAAGCCCGCTATACGTCCGACATATGGAGTACGGCTTGCGGTTGCTGCTGCATCCTTTCATCAATCATGTCTGCTCGACCTTGGGGGTCTCGCCTATGCAACTAAAGCCGAATGCCATCGCGACTATAGTGGGCTATGTGGTTATTTGCTATTGGTTGGGGGTGCCACCATCTCTAGGTGTGCTAGGGTGCTTGATTAGTGTCAAATCATACTAGAGAGAGGCACACTCTCACTTCCAAGCGGTGAGTCACTTCAAGCTCATTCTTGACCTTCCCAATTCGAATAAAGATTGGAAGGAGAAATTCGTCTCGGTTGAAGGGGCCAACTCAGACTTGGACTGTTCGAGCTAGCCAAAGGTGATAAAGGAAGTGCTGGTCCAAGAGGAGCTGTCACTGATGAGAAAGACGCTTTGTAGTAGGTCAAGTCATTTGCTGGCACCCGCAAGATGGAACACTTGTTCGACCAGTCGGTCTTGCGGGTGGTCGGGGTCTCGGTTGTGAAGCCTACGGTCAAGGACGAGGAGAGGGCGAGTAGGCTGATCCTTGGCATGGGCGGCAGGGTTGAGGGGCCAAGTGCCATGCTCCCTGATCTCCAGGAGGGTCTGTCGATAAGGCTGACCAAACGTCCCCGTCGAGACTTGGTCCCGATGAAAGCTGCGGTGGCTCAACCTCACTCAATCCTAGTGGTAATTCAAGTAGAAGTGTCGATGCCCCCAGCCTTCTAAGCTAGGAAAAGAAAGAGGCTCAGAAAGGTAGGCAGCCAAGGGCTGAGAAGAGCTATTGAGGCGTTAGAGGCTGAGATCGTCCATCTGGATGGGGGATTGATGGAGCGGGAGGAAGTGGTGGTAGTGTAGCCAACTGCTACTAAAGCAGAGTTCCCTGTATGGGGTGTTTCGGGCACTGCTGAGTTGGTTTGTCATTAGGGGAAGGAGCCAGCCATTGTGGGAGAGCCCGACATCAAGGATTTGAGCTGGTCGTTTCCTCATCGTGTCAACAAGATTGACATGCCAACCTAGGACAAGCTAAGATAATTGCTGGTAGGGACTGCCAAATCTGGTCCTCGGTATGCGAGGGAGCCGAACGAGGAGAATAGGCATGAGCCAGAGGGCCACCTTGACAAGAGAGCTTCAGTCCTTGAATCTCGCGTGGCCCAGTTGAAGGCCGTCGAGCAATTTTGGCTTCAACGCGACAGGGAAATCCTAGAGGAAGTTCCTGATGTGGGTCTCCATTTGATTCTTCGAGCTACTTGGTGTGCGGGGCTCTAGTAGAGCAGGATATATTCAGCCACATGGAGCATGTCCGAAAGGTCTACTCCCAGCTCTAGGCAGCTGCATGCAGTCTAAAAATTGAGGTGCCAGCTGACCTAGAGGAGGCTCTCAAGGAGATGTCAGCTAGAGAGGGCGAAATAAACGACTAGCGACATGAATTGGAGGTGAGGGAGAAAATGGTGGAGGACCTGAAAGCCTCAACCGCCCAGAAGGCCAAAGATATCGGCAGGATCAAATGTGAGCTTCATGAGAAGCAGAAGAAAATGAGGCTATCGGCTGAGGAGCTCACTCTACTGCAAGTGGCAGTTGAGAGTCAAGCCGCTCAGCGTGCCAAGGACATGCTCGAAGAGGAGTAGGTGGCTTGGAACATGCTTCATCATGAGGACATTCGGCATGAGAAGTCCTTGTCCCTTGAGTCAGGTCGCCTTCTTGGAGTCTGAGGCTTATCGATTCGAGTTGGTCGAGGAGTACTACTAGAGCATGGTTAGGAAAGTTAAGGTGGCACTCGCTTACAAGACGGGGTATGACTATCTGGAGGCTCAGCTTCCAACCGAGATGGGAGGCGATCCGGACCGCTTCCACTATCCTCCCAATGTCACTAATTGTCTGGAGGCTCTGGTGGACATAGAGAGGTTAGGGGGCAGACTCAATCTCAATGCAGTTAATACAGAGGACGGGAGTGACGATGACGAGATTGAAGTGACTACAGCTTCTGCCAAGAGGATCGAAGAGGGTGGCGAGGGCTCTCCTGGCCGAAAGGGCGAAGGGATTGAGTCAGGATCCCAGTCGACTCCTCCGCTTGCACGTACTAGCGCTCTTCCCCTAACCCTTGGGGTGGGCATGGACCTCTCGCCCTCCACTTCGCTTTAGTATTCCAACATTTTGTAATTTTCATTATGTTATAGTCATAGATTTGTAGATTTGTAAACAATTCAAAAGATAAATAAAATGACACTTTCGTTTTGTCAGTTCTTTCTTGGTTTTATGCCTGCATATTATGTTTTATAGCGTGGATTGACTTGTTTGTAAGTCAAGCTGAATTACTTTGTAGAATGCTCTGTATTAGGTGGATGATAGATGCCTCAGACTGAAATAAGTGCCAAGGCTTTATACTTGTTTAATTCTTCATAAAGGTTGAAAGTTGATTTAGAGTCGGTCAGATTGGCAACTTCTTCATTTAAGTAGGTCAGGTTTAAGGTGACAAGCTAGGGTTGCTCTTCCCATGATGACTCCATTGATCTAAATGTAGGCCTTTTGTTGTTCGACTTGATGCATTTGAAGGAGGGCTCACACCGTGTTTCTAGTCGTTTCATGAGGAATCGGTATGTCGACTTGATCGTTTAGATTGAAAAGTCAAGTTAGTTGTTTACTTGTATAGATTGTCAGTTTACAGATTACGAGGCGTTCTCTAGATTAGGTGACTGTTCACTATTTGAAGAGACGTTATGACATTAGGATACCATGCAACGCTATCACTTTGCCTTTCCAGTGGAGTAATTGGCGAATAAAGAGGGCGACACTTCATTTTTTGTGACGTCCGTTTAGATATTGAGGTAAATCTAAACCGTTCATGCCTGATTTGATCTACCGTTTGATCTTGCCACGTGTCAGCTCTGGAGTCTATATATTGTTTCGGGGTTAGAGAGGGACCTTCCTCTATGAATTTTTGCCCTAGCTTTCTATCTCCTAGATTCTTCAACTATTCTTTATGAGATCCATGGCTGCTCAGACTTCCACCTCTAGACACACCATGGCCAAGGCTGACCTCTTAAGGACGATATGAATAAAGATCTGTGTCTAAGAGATTGAGAGGTATCACGATCTCTATGACCTCCCTCGATCTGTTACCTTATCAGTGCCGAGCGGGGATGAGGCTGCGTATGATCATGGCCTAAACAGGTCGCCGCTATACATCAACCACTTGGAGAATGGGCTCCAACTGCCGCTCCATCCATTTATTAAGGAGGTTTGCAGCGTGATGGGGGTGTCACCATCTCAGTTCAACCCCAATGCTATCGCCATCCTTGTGTCGTTCTTAGTGATTTGCCACCGGGTCGGTGTCGAGCCAAGCTTATGCCTGTTCGGCAACCTCGTCGGCATTAAGACAATGAAGAAGGATGCACACTACTTCTTCCAGTATACTGCCAGCTTTAAATTCATGTCGGATGCCCCAGAGTCTAATAGGGATTAGAAGGAATGATATGTCTGGGCTCTAGGTGCCAGCCATTCTGGCTTGTCCCTCGTGGCCAGAGATTAAGAAGGAAGCGCTCAAGCCCAGCATCCTCTCAGTCGATGAGGGTTAGCAGCTAGAAAACGTTCGCTCCTATGTCGGAGTCGGCTTCTCTGTGAGCTGACAACATCTCAGAGGTCCCTCCCTCCGAGGCAGATAAGGCTCGGGCGACTCTCCAGGCACTTCCTATGGCTACTCCTCTAAAGAAGGGGGGGGGGGTCCAGCTCTGGGATGCTGGCTTTTGTCATGAAGTCATAGAAATGACTAAGGGGTAATTTGGCCCCTAGCGAGCTAGTCAACATGAGGTCTACGGCGGCAGAGATTGCGGCTAAATTTGCTACACCGGGCTCCTTCATCAAGAAGGAGAAGTCAGACAAGAAAAGGAGGAGGGTGGATAGGGAACAGGGTCCCAGTGGGACAGGTGTGCCGTCACGGGTCGACGCTGTGGAGGGTTCTTGGCTAGTTGCCTCTCCATCTTACCAGGTAAACATCGTCATCATTGACAAACCTTCCCCTCTTAGGTAGGTCAAGGATGTATCTGTTGAAGCTCCTCTATCTGAGCTAGCCAATGGGCATGACAAGGAGACTGCAAAGACAACCAGCGTGGCTTTAGAGAAGTCGTCCTCTCGCCAGCTCGCTAACCATCAACAGGATGCCAGCACTGTAACTCCCAAGGCTAGCTTCAGCTGGCCCTTTTGCCACCTTGTCTTTGAGCTTTGTGACGGTGTGTGGGAGGAGGTCAAGGTAGCGTTGATTGGGGATATGGCCAGCGGTGTCTCTCACAGGGAGCCGGTTCTAGAAGGTGGCTGACTCATCGCTTGGAGACCTCTTGATAAGGAGAGCTCTGTCTTGGAGTCGGGCGCAGCCTAGATTCGGGCGATGGAGCAATTTCTTCTTCCAAGGGATGTGGAGATGTTGCATGCCTTGCCAAGTGTGAGCTTGCATCTAGCTCTCAAGAGCTACTTCTTACATCGGGCCCTACTCAAGCATGAGCTCTTCTCTCAGCTGCCTTATGCGCACAAGCTTCCCGTCAACTTGAAGAGAAGCTAGTTGAGGAAAAAAGGGCTAGGGAGACGGTCGAGAGAAGGGTATCAACATTGGAGGTCAAACTGAGCTGCAATGATGGCAAATGGCGTTGAGAGCTTAAAATGAAGGATGACCCAATCAAAGGGTATAAAATCCATCGTGCCAAGTAGTCGACTTCCATAGAGAAGCTCAAGGCTGAGATGGCTGAGCTCAAGGAGGGCGTTGGCCATCTTGAGAAAGAAGTTGCCAACCGAGACACCCAGATCAAGTACTTGGAGGAGGAGGTCGACTTAGAAAAGCGACACAGGCTCTAGGCTCAAGATTGCTCTAGGTCAGAACGTTTGGTTACCAACCACGCGAAGCTTGACCTCAAGGAGGAGCAGGCGGCCCACGAAAAGACCCAGGCTGTCGTGCAAGCTCTAGAAGCTCACGTCGCTTCTTTGGATTCAGAGACGTTCAAGACGAAGGTGATAGAAGAATATCGCCATAGCGCCTTGGGCAAAGTCAAAGTGGCGTTGGCCTGCAAAGCCAGCTTCGACTATCTGGCATCCCAACTTCCTCCTATATCTCGACCTCTGATCGACAACTACTATCCTCCTCAATTTTTTGTCAGTCTTGATTTCTTGAGGGAGATCGCGACAGCTGGTGGGGGTGTGGCGTTGGAGGTGGATGAGGGAGAGGATGACGAACCAGGGGATGGTCAAGAAGAGGTCGCTCCCGCTACTCCTCCTGCTACTCCTCCCGCTGCTGCCGAATCTCTAATAACTGGTGTCAGCTCTAATCTGCCGACTCCTACCTCTGACCCTAGTCATGGAGTGTAATTATTGTATCTCTTTCTTTTTTAGTCTGTTATTTGTATATGATGTAAATTTTTTGAAGACATGAATAAATGTTAGTAGTTATCAATATTTCTCTGTCCAATTGTTGCGAAACTTTGTTCTTTGTTGTTTTAATTATCTAACTATGGTTTAAATTCTTGCAAAAGACTTTTAATGGTGATGAGTTAGTTCTGTATTTGATGCAAGTAGGTGTACGTGACGAGTCGAATGACTAGCCCACAACTCACTCGGTTGGCTCAGGGCTTAGGTATGAATGACTAGTTCTCAAATTCATGTTTGTCGAACTGTCACGAAGACAACATTTATTAAAGCTGATTGATTGGTCCCGAGGCTTCAGTTTTGTCAGGGGAAATGACACCAAGGGTTTCTGAGTTGATGTGATGAGCATGTGGTTGGGTGACTTGGACTTAATGAGGCACCGGGGTCTTTCGATTAGGGTCGACCGAGAGGCCTATGCCTTGATTTTACTAAGAGAACAACGCCAAGGGCATTTTAGCTATGACGACCGAGAGGTTGAGTGCCTTGGACTTAATGAGGATGCTAATGTCTTGCCTTTAAGGTCGACAGAGAGGCCATTGTGCCTTGGTTTTATCCATGAGAATGATGCTAAGGGCTTTTTGGCTATGATGACCGAGAGGTCAAGTGCCTTGGACTTAATGAGGATGCCAAGGTCTTGCCTTTAAGGTCGACAGAGAGGTCATTGTGCCTTGGTTTTATTCATGAGAATGACACCAAGGGCATTTCGGCTATGACGACCGAGAGGTCGAGTGCCTTAGACTTAATGAGGATGCCAAGGTCTTGCCTTTAAGGTCGAGCGAGAGGTCATTGTGCCTTGGTTTTACTCATGAGAATGACACCAATGGCTTTTTAGCTATAACAACTGAGAGGTCTAGTGCCTTGGACTTAATGAGAATGCCAAGATCTTGCCTTGAAGATCGACCGAGAGGTCATTGTGCCTTGGTTTTACTCATGAGAATGATGCCGAGGGCTTTTTGACGATGACGACCGAGAGGTCAAGTGCCTTAGACTTAATGAGGATGCCAAGGACTTGCCTTTAAGGTTGACCGAGAGGTCATTGTGCCTTGGTTTTACTCATGAAAATGACGGCAAGGGCTTTTCAGCCATGACGATCGAGTGGTCGAGTGCCTTGGATTTATTGAGGTTGCCAAGGTCTTTTTGGTGGAATCGACCGAATAATATAAAGAAATAACTTGCATGTTAGTCAGAATGCTTCATAGCATAAATGAGATTTATATACCATTTTATTGACAATATTTCCTGAGATGCTCGATGTTCCTAGGATGATGTAGAATCCTTCTATCATAGCTTCTCAGGAGATAGGTACTAGGACGCACTTCGTCGAGGATGGTATAGGATCCCTCCCAGGTGGTAGCTAACTTGCCACGCTGAGAGTCCTTGTCAAAGAGGACTCTACGGAGGATGAGATCACCTATTTTGAACCTCTAGGGTCGTACCTTGCTAATGTAATGTCAGGTGATGTGCTACTAGTCATGACTTAGAATCAGAGGGCTTTGTCTCTTAATTCATTGATGAGGTTGAGCCCAAGGCAAAGTCCTTCTGTGTTCAACTCTTCATCAAAGTGGCGCAGTCGTATGGTGGGCATGCCGACTTCAACTGGGGCGACTGCTTCGGCTCCATATGCAAGGTTGAAGGGGGTCTCTCCCGTCTAATTTTTGTGGGTGGTACGATAGGACCACAGTATGCTTGGTAGTTCATCGGCCCAACTCCCTGCTTCATGCCCAACTTCTTCTTGAGAGCTTGGAGGATGCCTTGTTGGCGGCTTCCGCAAGCCCGTTACACTTTGGGTGAGCCACTGAGGCGAACTTGAGGCAGATGTTCCATTCCATTCCTCACAAAAACTTTGAAAGCCTTTGTTGTCAAACTGGGTGCTGTTGTCGGTGATGAAGGAGAGTGGAACGCCAAATCAACATATGATTGACCTCCATGTGAAATTCGTGATGTTGCTCTCGCTAATTTTAGCCAAAGGTTCAGCCTCGATCGACTTGATGAAACAGTTGATGGCGACAATCAAGTATCTTCATTGCCCAGATGCTATTAGGAGTGCTCCCACCAAGTCTAACCCCCATTAAGCAAAGGGCATCAGGCTCAGTTCTTGCAATGGGACACAAGTATCTTGGACTCAGCTAGGATGGTGGGCCAATAATATCCTTGGCGATGACTTTCAGGGTGAGAGTTCTGGCCCCTAGATGATTGTCGCAAGTTCCTTCATGGATCTCCTTGAGAACGTAGCTAGCCTCTGCTAGCCTAAGACATTGGAGATAGGGCCCTACTCCGCTGTCGGAGTATGCTACCCTATAGAGCTGGCCATCGACGATGTGATACCAGAGAGCATTCCTGCGCAAGCTCCTAGCTTTTGCAGTGCTTGCTGGGGAGGTCACTTTTGTTAGATACTAAATAATGGGGTCCATCGAACAGAGCTCCACAGGTGTCCCAGTTTGCATAACCAGCTTCGTCATCTCCACAATGCTTAGGTATTAGAGGGTATCAGTGTGAATGGGTTTTAGGCCATCTTTTAGACTAGTGGATCTGAGTTTTGACAGGGTGTCCGCCCGAGCGTTGAGAGTGCGGGGGACCTGGGTGATTTCAGACTCTGAAAAGTGGTCAAGCAGCTCCTTAGCTGCCCTCACATACAGAACCATTCTTGGGTCTCTGGCTGTGTATTCCCCTTTCACTTGGTGAACCACCAATTGGGAGTTAGCTAAAATATAGACGTGTTCGACCTTCACTAGCAAGGCAGCGTGGAGGCCCACTAACAAAGCTTCGTACTCGGCCTCATTGTTAGAGGCTAGAAAATCAAAGGCAATGGAGTACTCATGCGTTGATCTATCAGGGCCACGCAAGACGATCCAGCTCTGCTACCGGATTCACTAGATGACCCGTCCACCCTTAACAGCCACCAGGAGGCAAACCCTAGTGAATTGTGCTCAAGAGTATGCTGAGCTGGGGAAACGGGCGCAATGGGAGCTTGAGGTGTCGGAACCTTGGGCAAGTTCGGAGGTAAGGGTGTAGGCGATTCTTCTACCAAAGTTCACTCGATAAGGAAGTCGGTGAGGGCTTGGGCCTTGATGGTCCTTCTCGGCTCAAATGTATGTCATACTCACTAAGCTCAACCGACCATGTGATCATCCTCCCGGAAGTGGTGGGGTTGCCAAGAGCTTTTTTCAAAGGCAAGCTTGTCCGCACCATGATAGAGTGGGCTTGGAAGTAGGGGCGGAGTTGCCTAGCAGTGATGATGAGGAGGAAAGAGGCTTTCTCAACAAGGGGGTAGTTGAGCTCCCCCGCTCGCAAAATTTTGCTAACATAGTAGACAAGCTTCTGAATGTTCTCCTCCTCTCGTACCAAGACAGAGCTGACAACTTCAGGGGATATAGTCAAATAGAGGAACAAGACTTCTCCTTCTATGGGTCAGCTTAACAGTGGTTTGGTACACAGGTATGCCTTGAGGTCTTTAAAAGCTTTGCTACACTCGGTGGTCCAACTCTGGCTCTGCTCTAGTTCCTTGCTTCCTCTCAGGATCTTGAAGAAAGGGAGGCTCTTCTCGGCTGATCTAGAAAGGAAACAACCTAGCACCGTAATATTCCCATTCAACATCTGCACATCCTTCATAGTGCGAGGTTCGGGTAACTGCTCTATGGCTGTTATCTTCTCGGGGTTGATCTCAATGCCTCTCTGGGTGATCATAAATTTCAAGAGTTTCCTTGACTGCACCCCAAAAGCACAATTGGTAGGGTTGAGCTTCATTTGGTAGCACCGAAGGACATAGAAAGTCGCTTCTAGATCCACCACATAGAATGAGGCCTGCTTCGAATTCACTAGGATGTCATCCACATATGCCTCCACATTACGACCAAGGTGAGGTTTGAAGATTTTGTTAAGCAACCTCTGATAAGTGGCACATGCATTCTTGAGGCCATTGGGCATTACTTCGTAGCAAAAGGTCCCTTGGTCTGTAGATTCCCACTATCCCCCATTCTCTCCTTCACATTCTCTCTCCTCTTTTTCTCCCCCAAGGGGGCGATTTTTCTTCCCCAGCCACAGGGCCGCGGTCCCCCACTACCGGCTGTCGGGGCCTCCCTCCGATAGCCACGTGGCCATGTCCCCATCCACTGTTCCCCACCCAGCTTTCGCATTTAGTCCCGCACAGACTCTATCCAACTCCTCACTCCTCACTGCTCCTCCACCGCCTTACTCAGAGAACCCTAATCCCCTTCTAGATCCATCTTCTAACTCATCCCAAATCACAGATCCACCGCCGCCTCCTGGTGTAGGCATTGAAAATTGCCTCTAAGACCCCCAATGTGGCTCGCGACGATGGGTTGATGATCGACAGCCTTTCGAACGGTGCAACGAATCGTGGAATAAATCTAACTATGAAGCTTCAGATTAACGAATATCGACGGAACTGAACCAACCGGACTCTGAAAACGATGAAACAAAGCCAGGCTGGGTGGCTCGGTGGCTGAGCCACCATTTGGTGGCCCGGCCAGGTCAGATCTGGGCACAGATCTGACCGGTTACCCACATTGTAAGCCTATAAATATGAGATGGGGGGCTCATTTGCACATATCTAGACTTTTGGCAAGAGGGGGAGAATCTGTCAAATTCTAGAGAGATCTACACTTAGATCTGAGAATTCTAGATCTGAGATCTTGACAAGCCCGTCAACGCATAAAGTGAAGAAGTTCGAGAGATCACCGGATCAGATCTACACGTGATTCCTCCAGATCAAACTTGGTTTTGATCCCGAGAAGAGTAGTGATTTCACTTGGTCGATGTCACTTACTTCAGGCAATTATTTCCTTCGTGAAATAATTCTCTTTGATCATGTAGATCTTAGATCTGATACCAGGATCCTATCACGCGGCGGTCCACAGATAAACCCCAGCACCGGCAAAGATCCCACGTAAGCAGGAGCCCGATATACAGGATCTTGTGTTTGTTGTAAGGAAAAAGTTATAATTAATTCTTTTGATTTTCATTGTAATCAAGTCTTATAAAAAGACGAATTTTTGAATTCATTTGTAAACGCATAAAACTATAATGAGTTCATCATCAATGAAGATCAAACTAACTTTTTCCGTGAACACCTATGATTCATCTACCCATGCTTCTTTATATTGTAGTTCAAATCTTTCGAGATCATCATTGTCAAGTTCATCGAAATTTTTTTTCTTTATTCTCCCTTCAATTAGTAAATAAGCAGCTAGCTTCGCTCGTATGACTCATGTTGAGTGATCTTCATGTGTGAGGTGCAGGACGTCTCTTCCTTTAAGAATAGCTTTTATACACAAGTACACGTAAATCCCACAGTCATACCTAGATATAAACGTATATAAATTATTAAAAATCACTCCCCACATTAACAAAACATAAACTTTAACATCTAAATCGTAACCCTAACAACCAATCTGTAACCTTAACAACCAACTTGTAATGTTCACAACTAAATTGTAATCTTAACAACCACTGTTTAAGGTTAACAACTAATCTGTATGGTTAACAACTAAACTATAACCTTAACAACTACGTTTTAAGGATAACAACTAAACTATAACATTATCAACTAAACTGTATACTTAACCATACATAAATGAAAATTAAAAAAGATATAGTTTCAGAGAACTTACAATCCTTTTTGTTTCCTCACATGGAACTATTTCATCTTTGAATACGAGGAAGACAGTATTCTTGTCGAAGCTAGCTTTCAAATAGTTGAAGAATTTAATCATGTTAAATACATGTTCTCTATGTCCTGTTCGATCTCTTAAGGAGCTATAGTGTTTGGCAATATTGTTTTGTAGATCAACTTCAAGGAGATGCCAATGATCATGTTGGATAATGGGAACTATTAGAATAATAACTCCAACCTCGGTGAAACTTTTGCTAAAAATATTATAAGCATCCTCGTAGTCAACTTCTTTAGCTTGTATTTTATGATGTAATCAAAAATTAAACTAGTAAGATACGTTTACTATAAATTAAAATAGACCTACCTCCTTCAGATATACATACCTACAGAAAAGACCGCAAAGACTAGTCCATAATTTTTGGCTAATGATTCGTTTTGAAGCATATCCTGCCATTCATGTGGTGTGTCTATCAGTGCTTTAGTAACCTACAATATGATAAACAACAAATAAATAATAGTAACCTAGAAGATGATAAACAATAAATAAATAGTTTTGCATATAATTAGTAAGAATACATTTATGACAAAATATGAATCTTACAGAATCATCAAGTTGACCACCACGTAGGATTTTAAGAAGATCAAATCGGTCAATAGATGACCATCTAGCTCTGTACACTTTATATAATCTGTAAAAATAGTTAATAACCAATATGGCAATGATTACTCCAAGTGTATTTTCTCCTCTCAAAGTTGACACGTGTCCTAGGTCAATACTAATTGTCTGCACAGCTCACTCCCCAGCCAGGGCAACTCGAGCACTGCGAGACTTACCCCATTCTAGGAGGAAGCCTAGTCGAGACTAGCTCTCACACAATATCATCATTTGGATCGACCCCCCCCATTAGTTCAAGGCTGAGTAGACAACTTGCGAGGTTGATAATAAAAATGGTACTTGTCATCCCTCTTGTAGAGCTGACTCTAGATGTGATTCGTCCTCGAGACCCGC
>JBAKGM010065105.1:0-14561 GCA_037177215.1 Asparagus racemosus
CCCCCCCCCCCCCCCCCCCCCCCCCCCCCCCCCCTCCCCCCCCCCCCCCCCCCCCCCCCCCCCTTCCCCCCCCCCCCCCCCCCCCCCCCCCCCCCCCCCCCAACTAAAATCTTATAACTAACGCGGTTAAGAATTCCACTACTCTCACATTCTGAATGTCGCAACTAAATTGAGAAGATTTCTATTAAAACCCTAATTAATACACTTTTGTAAAGGATTTGGAGAGAGGAAGAAGCAGATTGAGATTGAGTTCTGGTTCTAAGTCTACAAAGTCATGTTTCAAAGATAAATATATACTCATGATCTAGGTGTGTGCAAACTATTTGTTTTTACTTAGTTTGTAATTTTGTGTCTTTTAAATTCCCTTGCATGATATAATATACAAATATGCCTCCTCTCTGCACTTATTGTCTCATAATATCACTTATATGGTTAGGTGATCGTATTCATTGTTTTTGCTTTTTTTGAAGTTATGTGCCAATATATGAAGAAATTTACAATATTGAACTACTGCCTCAAATTATTGCACTTCTGGAGTTGTGGTTGTGTTTCGAATATTTCATAAGGGTGAGTAACTTTGTTTATTTATTTAGCTGAAGATGGTCATTTCTAAATTTTGAGAAATAATAGCTATTTTCCATTGTAATTCTCAATAATACTTTTAAATTGGAATTTAACACATTTGTTTGAGATTACTTCTTCTGACTTGTGATCTTATTTTATTTTACAGGGAAAGTGAAGTACTTGATATAGTGAGATTTATAGATAAAGGTAAGTGAATGCAATATATGCTCAAATCCTTACATTTTCATGTTAATATATTTCATGGTACTTTAACACTTTCTATTTGGTAGCGAGCACGTTCTTGCCACTCTTCAACAATATTTGTCTAAAATAATGTATTTAATTCACAATTGTTGCCTTCATCCATCCGAAGATGTATATGGAAACATGTTACAGTTATCAAAGTATGAAAAACTAGAGATAAAATATGTAATCTGTGATAATATTTTCTGTATATGAATTTACTGTTATGTGAATTGCCATACCCTTACATATCAAGCAAGATATGTTGGCCGAATTTGGCATGTTGAAGTCATTATTATTTATCATCAATTATTAAGTTGTTGCTATTTATTTATTTTTTTACACCAATGTGAATTATGTCATGCACGCATCGCATGCACCGGGATTACTAGTATATAGTTAAAACAATATGGCATTTCAAACTTAGTTCCCTTCGAACGGTACTCACATGTGAGTATCATTCTTTTGGATCAAAGTATTTAGTTTCTTTTATTAACCACCAACAATAGATATTTTTTATATAATTTTTTGGTTGCAACGAAATTGATAAATAGCAAGAATCAGAACAGCTAGGTCGAAACATGTATCTTATAACCCTCTATAAATATTTTTTTTATAAAAAAAAATCATAGTTAATGCTTCACAAGTTCACCTAACCGGATATCATCCGTTGAACACAATCTACCTAAGCAAGGGAAACATTTATGCAAAAGATATCCATATGAGATTGAATCATGGCAATTCATTTCGCCCCGAGACACGCATGCAGCTGGATTCTGCCCCTGGGGCATATGAAAAGGGTCTGACCAATTGTTGTTTTCCCCAAAACATAATGGGTAGCATATTCTGCTTTGCTACCGCATCCCCATACAATGCCCACCCTCCAACAAGCCTCCTTTCCTCTTTCTTGGCTATTCCATGAACTAACCTTTTTTAATTGATACTGAAGTATTGCAGAGGCTCAAAGATGAACCTCTAACCCAAAGCAAGCGGTGGGCCGCGATTTTTTCGATGCTAGGTGGGTTGACGCTACATCAACTGGAGACTCCAAAGCAGCAGCAGCTCGGTAATTAAGTTTCTCAAAGTTTTCTTTTCCCCATCAAACTACATTTTGAATCGACAACGTTATCCATACTTCGTTTTGTACCTTCAAGTTTTCAACTAGCTGATATTTCTTTAGCTGCCCAATATTTGTGTTTGCACGCATTTTGCTTATATTTTTATATCATGCAACATTGCAATTGTTGCTCATATCAACGGTCTTTACATGGCACAAATTATTTTCATATTCTTTTTTCCTTTTAGGATTTTTCAACAATGGTCCCTTATATCTTCCATATTTTGAAATTAATCTCTCAAATTATTATTATTATTATATAGTCCCCCAGTTCCTATTAGTTATTTCAACTTCAACCCTCTCAATTTCAACCCTATGCAGTTCAATTTTCCGTCAAATGTCCTAAATCAAGTTGGGTTAGTGATTGGTCGAACATTCTTAATTACATATTTACTCTCACTTATTCATTCCTTACAAAATTTCAACCCGAGTCTAAATAATTTTATTGTTAGCTTCCAAGCCAATCTTTGCCTCATAATTATCTCCCCAAGCAGACAAATAACATCACTGAAAACATTTAGTTGAATTACTAACGTGCATTTTTCTCCATTTGTCCCCTTCAAATTGTAAAGCCGTTCTTGCATTGAGTCAGATGGGAGATGATGGTCTCATCTCACAATGAGACATATCGAGCGGTGAGATGAGGAATGTGTCTAGCACAACACCATGAAATGCCATCAGACGTAGGAGATGAGGATCACATCTCGCCATAAATAAGCTTAACATGAGAGATGCGGATCGTGTCACATAATATGGCATATTATATGCCTTTGGGAGGGAGATGATGACTGCATCATACCACAAAGAAAAATTCATCGTCCAATGATTAGTGTTGAGGGCCGTGTCTTACAACAAGCGTCACAATGTTTGAAAGATGGGGATTGTGTCTCGGAAAATATTATGCAAGCGGATATTGATGTAAATTCCTTCTTTCTTTTTGTACCTAAAGGATGAAGAAGTCTTTTCAACAATCACTTTATATTTTGCACATTTTTTTCTGTGAGTTTTAACATTTTGCGAAAATTGTATCAATTCAACGTGTAAATAATATTTTTTTAAGAAGAAATATACATCATGATAACCTGGAAAGATTTTATTATTCTTATATATATGTGAAAAATTAGATCCTGAAATAATTAAGTTTTTTATTGTGAAAAATAATCCAAAATTCATGATAGTATTACTAAAGAATTTCAAGTATTATAGCCGCATTTATCATTAAATTATTAATTCCTATTCTGCAGACTTATAACTAGTCCAATTTTACGAAAGGTTTATTAGTGCACAGTATATAAAGCCAGAGAATTAATTAACAATTTGAGATGTGTTGTTTCATCAAAGATAATATACATAAACAACTCTCTTAATTATCTATTGGAACACACATCATTAAGAAATATTCTTCAAAACAAAACACGTCAATAATGTAGCTAGCAAAATTTTAAGATATCATACACGTCACATACATTTGGAACACAACTTTATTACATACCCTTTAGTTTCAACTTCCATTCAAACAACACAACTTTCCTTGGGAGAAAAAAAAAATGTTTTGAGGCCCCATTTTGTAAAATGGAATGTAATAGATCTCCAAGACTAGCCAATGATTGCCTCAACTCTCAAAAGTGAGATTGAAATGTAATTAGCCCCCAATTTACATGACACCTCAATAATGATCCACAAAAAGAAATGTTAAAGGCATGGGAGATACATCATGTAATCTTAGAATTTAAATAATTCAAGATAAAAAGTCTATAATGTTGAGCATAAACGAGGAAATATATTTAAGATCAGTTTTTGGAATGGAAAATTCCAATTCGGCACCATCATCATTGGTCATGGAAAAGAGACTACGAAAAGAACAAGATCCCGGAGAGGGACAACAATCGTAGGGGTAAGCAATAATCGGTGCCAATTGAATAAACCGACTGAACTAACCGAACTTTGACAACTCAGTTCGAGTTTAGAGAAACTTCAGTTCAGTTCGGTTTTGAAATATTTGAAAGTGAAATAACCAAACTAACTGACCTCATCATAATTGTTTAAAATCTTTTGCTTTTTCTAGGTAAAAGGATAATTTATACTAATACCTTTATATATTTTAAATGATAACGGTTTGATTTTAGTTTGTAAAATATTTGATTTTAAGATTTGCTCTCCAAGTTGGGATATAAAGATAAGTGAAAGGTTTGAAGGAGTAAGAGTGTTGTATTTAGCTAAAATTCTAAACTTGACATGTCTAAGACCAAACAGAACTAAACTGCATCGAACTGATTTAATATGTTGGTTCGATTTTGAATCTAGATTGGTTCAGTTTGACAAAAAAATAGCTAAATTCAACTAAACTGACCATTTTCTCATCCCTAAATAACTATTGGATGTTCCTTATGCTCAAGCAGTTAGAAGCTTGGTGTATGTCACGCTATGTAACAGGCCCGATTTAGCCTTTGTTATAAGTTTAGACAGTAGACATGTACACATTAAAATGCTGAAAGGATTATGAAGTATATGCGTGGTACTTTATCTCACAAATCAATCAAGATAGTACGCTTGCAGTCCTCAGTCACTTTGATGCTAATGTTGAAGGTGATAAAGATGACGGAAAGTTCACTCTATGACACTTATTTGTTCATCTTTGGTGGAGGAGTTATTTCTTAAAGAAGCGAGAAGAGTGGTGTGTTGCAAGATGCACATGTGAAGCTATTTTGCTTGCGGTATGCCAACTATTCATGGAATCTAGATAAGATGATTTTTTTATTGATCTAGATCTAAATTTGTTAGAAGGGCTTATTAATATTTACTGTAATAATGAAGCGATAATTAGCCTAATCAATAACAATGGAAATAGTAATGAAGGAAAATACATTGAGAAATAGTATCACTATTTTGAGTTTGTAGAAAAAATAGAAGTTTAAGTGACTCAAATACTTACTATTAATATGATTGTTGACCCTTTGACGAAGAAAATACAGGGATAATCTTTTATCAAATATGTAAATTTGATGGGACTTATAAATAAATAAGTCAAAGTAAATTTCTTGAATAATGAAATTAGAATTACTCTGCACGCATAGTGGGAATAAGAATAAACAATTGATCTCATGAATAGTGGGAGGCAGTTAATTTGGTCAAGTGAAACATATTATTTTGACTTATTCAAACAGTGACCAAATCACCCAATATTCAGTTCTCAACAAATTGAGATATTTTGGCAATATGGATTGTTGGATTACCGGGTAAAAATTGTGGAGAATATCAGGAGCGGTTGATTAGAGAGTAAAGGAAGTTGTGAAGAAGCCTCTGCATAAAGAGCACCATAGACTCATGGAAAATTACATAAAAATAACACAACTCACCGTATCCGTCCACAAGATTTCTCTTTCTCTTTGTTCCTTTTCTTCTTACAGATATCGTTTGGACCAATTCTTTTCATAAACATTGCATAAAAGCAAGTGAAATAATAATTTTGAAAGTCGAAGGCAAGCGACAAAGACATTCTGATCAACAATATCGCTTCTAATTTCACCATTTTTCTCAATGGAAAGTTTGCTGTTATTTATAGAAACTGGATTGTCAATTTGTGAAATCTTAAGAGTTGGATCTCTTTTGTTAAGACCCTGTACTTCTCAGGTGTATAACTGAGAAACTTTGTACTCTAATTTCCATATTTGGTAGTGAATAAAATTATGTTCATTGACCAAAAATAATAATTATGAAAGCATTAAGCACATTTAAGTACCATAAGCATGTTCGCAATTTAACAACAATATATATTTAAGTGAAAACTTTAAATACATCGTCAATTTGGCACATTTAAATTTTTTTTTACATGAGTTACCGAAGACTAAGATATTAAAACTACCAACAATATTAACGCTACCAACATCATCATAATATTTAACTACATTTCAATAGGGTAGTGGAGACATAACTCTTTTGTTTCTTTTGTTTCCAATGAATGAAGAATATGCAAATGAGGTTAGGCACATATTTCTTGCTCTTAGTATACTAGAGAGGGAGCTTAGTTAGATAACCAATGGAGGTTTCATATCTGAGGTAGGCACTTTCCTACCACAACTATGTTAAAGTCAGCAGCTCACCAAACCCTCCACCTACTTAGCCGTAATTACTACAGTAACCTACTACAGTATCTACAGTAACCCACCTATTTAGCCGTAGTTGCTACAGTAACTCCTGCTACAGTAGCTTCTAAGAAACCCTTTAAATAGCCCCCAATTGTTTGTGCTAGAATCATCCCAAGCTCCCCAGTATCAAAGCAAAGAAGAAAGAGTGAGGAGAAAGAGAAAGGAAAATAAAGAGGGATAAATAGTGAGGTATTGTAAAAGAGTTTAGTAGTAGTTTGTAGTAGAGAGAGTTTGTATTTGAGTGTTTGTACCACTAAAGAAATAATAAATATATTTCTTAGTGCCCACCAACCCCTCTCAACTCAACAAACTATATATGGATCCGTCCTTGGACATTAGAATATGTGGCTTCTCTGATTAGTGTCATTGCTAAATTTGATGAGGATGAATGACTTGAAGGTGACACTCAATGAAGATATACCCTCGTTGGTAGTGTTCTTCGTCTCGCTGTGTGCTATGAAGCTATGGAAAATTATGTGACTGACCTATGGTCTAACTTGGCTGAAGTAAAGATTTGCTTGATTGAATCAGGGATCTCCTTATTCAAATATAGAAATGAGATGGAGATGAGATTGATTCTTGAATCAGGCCTGGTTCTGTGGTGCAGGGATCTCCTTATTCAAATATAGAACTGAGATGGAGATGAGATTGATTCTTGAATCAGGCCTGGTTCTTTGGTGCAGGGCCTTTTCTCCTTAGACCTTAGAGGAATGAGGATGATATTTATAATTTCAAAACTAATATCTATCTTATGTGAATCCAATTACTAGCGTTGATATTGAATCTTAGCATCAAAGGGGATTAGTAAAGTGGCTAGCCTAATATGCCAATGCAAGGGTGTTAGTTGCAGTGAATATACCTACAAGTTTACCAAATTAGTGCTAATTTATTGCCATTATTTCTTTGATTTAAGGTAATAATTTCCTCCACAAACATAAAAATATTTCTCCCTATATATGGAAGCCTTCTCTGGCCCAAGACTGCACAGAAAAATACAAATCTCCTTCTCTCTCCTTGATTTTTCCTTGATAATAGATTTGTGCAAGTTGTACTTCCTTTATTGTGAATGCATACAATTGAAGGGTGTTTTGTTAACCTTAGGGATTGACCACTGAGCCATCGATTTGCACGGTCGAGGCGAAATTGATTTTAAGACAGTGATTATTACCAAGACAAAACTGTTTCAACAAAAATTGAATGGACGTAATTTTCTCCAAAATTTTTTAAAAAAAAACTATGTAAATATAATATATACATTCAAATAACTAATTTTGGATGTTCTTTCTCACTAAAAAAAGAGTGCACAATTTTACTCAAGATATTTGATCTTTTGATGCTACAAAATTAGTCAATGATATTAAGACGTTGAACTCATGATCTTTTTTCAAGATAAGACTTCTTTTGCTAGATTCATAACTTAAATTTCTAAGCAGACATAGCTAACCATGAACACTTACACGCAGGAAAGAAGTTGAAATAAATAAATGGTAGTAAACCTTCCACACAAGCCTGATAGCAAATGTAAAATAGTTAACACATCGTTTTCCTAACATTATCTTGAAATTAGTTTGATTTAACTGAAACACATCCCATCTTCATCTTCAATCTTTAGTCAAGTATCACTGTGAGACGCGATCCTCATCTTTTCACCTCTAACCATGTCTCCTCGATCATCCCATCGTGAGACACGATCCTTGTCTTCTTCTTCATCCATGTCCACCTGCATGACCCAGGCCTCATTTTCAACCCTCATTTTCAACCGTTGCTCATCGGCCCTAATGAGACCCGATCCTCATCTTCTACATGTCATGGAGAAAATAAGGGTCGATGGTCCTTAAAACTGCATATTAATAGACCAAAAAATTAGGTCATATTGTCACATATTTCTAAGAAGATGTTGACTTTTTCATGTGAAAACGCATGTTTGTAATGGTGGCCAAAAAAGAAATTTGGATATGAATTTAAATTCTCCCTCATTTCAACGAAGTGGTAAATCTCACTCGTATCAATATGCCATACAAAAAAATTGGATATGAACTTAAAACTTACTACGTACGAACAATTAGAAGCCCCGTCAACTTCTTCAAAAAATAATATTTCATCAGCTCTCAGTTGGAAAAATAAATATAAATAGACGATCACTTCTGATTGAAGAATATTTTGCACAGCTATAGCAAAAATTGGAAGGTTCGAAAAGTTGTAATGAGTAGATTTACTCTGAAAACAGGGTGTAAGAGCAATTTATTAAAATAATTTGCACAAGAGAATAGTATAAAATAATATCAAAGTTTTAACATAAGGAGGGACTGAAATTCTAAAACAATTATTAATCACTTACCCAATATTATGGTCCCACACCCTGGTCCAGCCAATGAAAAGGGTTGGAAAATGTGGCTTTGAAGTTTCCACAATTGGATCGAGGAAGACGTAGCTGTCTTTGAGCCTCGACAATATTTTTCCCAAAAAAGAAAAAAAATTATTCTCATGCAGTCGCCATGGGAGAGGAGAGGAAGCTTCCTCTGGGATGGGGATGTGAGGAATAGTTGTTTTGGTATACCACGCCAAATAGTGTTCATTGTTTTGTGAATAAACTGCCTTGGATCAAGAGTCTCTTTTATAGAGCCCCAAATTTCAACAGTGCATGTAGTGAATATGATGGATTAATTTTCTTCACTGAATATTATGAAATATTGTGCGTAAGAACTTGACATATAAACAGATTGGATTCAACGAATCATAATATGGTTAGGTGAACGGAGGTTGCGTTCATGAATTTGTTGTACAAGGAATTATGGTTCCATGCATATATACAATTTTAACACATCTACCTATTTTGATGCTTAACGTATAATGAGGATTGTTTCAATTCATGTAAAAGTGAAAACGAATTATACACCGTATCCAGTATCATTGAGAATTTGAATGTTGTTGACTCGGAAAAACAAAGAAAGTGTGAACGAGTAAAAATCTTAGGCCCTTCAGTTTCCACACTGTGCGTCTTTCATGATTCACGCCTCGGTCCAGCATAGCCCTCTACAATTTAGCTGTGACTACTAGCATACCTACGTGAGTCCGCCCAATTACTTTTGGGCCTGGGTGGTTCTATATCCGTCGAATAAAAGCCCACGCCTTTTAGTAATAGGTCCATTGCTGATTTATACTTTTTTTCATTCATGAGAAAGTACTCAAATCTTTTTTAATCTGGAAGATTAAACAAGTAATAGTAATTGAACATTTTACCCCATTGTACATTCACCTTGACTTTCCTTAAAATTCTAGTCTTCTGACCCTGGAGCAGCAAATTAAAAATCACGTCTGAATAAATAAAGAGAAAATTGCTTCTAGCCCTCAAAATCAAAAAACAAATTGGCTGCCTCTCAAGATTGGGTCAACAAGTCATAAACCTCCTAAATCTACTTTTTAATACTCCTAGTCTCATAAATATTGTGTCATGTTACTAGTAATTCAAAAAAAAATCCCCACAATTTCCTTGAGTACATCATTAACTTCACCCCTTTTTTCCTAGATCATGTTAATAAAGAGAAAATAGCTTCTAGCCCTCAAAATCAAAAAACAAATTGGCTGCTTCTCAAGACTAGGTCAACAAGCCATAAACCCCCTAAATCTACTTTTTTATGCTCCTAGTCGCATAAATATTGTGTCACGTTACTAGTAATTCAAAAAAAAATCCCCACAATTTCCTTGAGTACATCATTAACTTCACCCCCTTTTTTCCTAGATCATGTTTGCTCTCTCTATCATCTCTTTTTTCCTTTCTCCCCCAAATCATAACCCTAACCCAATCAATTAGCCATTTCTTTTCATCTTCATCTTGAAGAAGATTCCCTTTTTTTCTCCCTCGAAATCTCTCATAACTAGGATTTGCTTCATAAATTGCTGAAAACGCCTAATCTCCGAATATAATTTATCCAATTGGTGATTCTGTTGAAGATGACTTCAAATATGTAGTTGAGGGGAGACATACAGGTACGACGACAATTACGGCATGACTTAATGACAAATATATAAACTTAGCAACTAATGAGATAAGCTTAACAATCAATGGCTACGCTGAATAGCTGACAAAAAAGCTTAACAAATGCATAAGCTTAACAACCAAGGCATATGCTTAACAACTAAGAAAAATGCTTAACAATCAACACGTAAGTTTATAACTGACAAGAAGCTTAATAACAAACGCATAAGCTTAACAACTAATGTATAAGCTTAATAACTGATAAACAACTTAATAAACACATAAGTTTAACAATTAATGCATAAGCCTAGCAACTGATAAAAAAAATTTGTGGGTCTTTCAAGAAAGAGAGAGAGGGAGTCTCACCCATCCATATAAAGTTTCACATCGGGCATTAATTAGAGGTAAAATAGAAAAAAGAAAAGTATTGTTTAGTGGCACTAGATATTTGGGGTAGAAACATAAAAAAAAATGGATTTAGGAGTATTTTAGCTTGTTAAACCTGCGTTGTCGGGAAGGGGCAACGAATTTGCTTTTTGAATTTGGGGGCTAGAAGCATTTTTCCCATAAATAAAATAGGACTGGATCAAAGTGATTCAAATATTATCAAAACAAGTCATAACTAAAATTGGTGAAAAATGTCATAAAGGTCTTGATGTCCTCCGTCCACTCCTAGTGAGTTTCTGTATCTGTACACGTAGCCTCTTTGGCAATCTCTGAAAAATTGGACCAAGTTTAAACTTGGTCCAATTTTGAGAAGAATTTAGTTTGAGAAATATCAGAGGTCAAAACTGGTCTAATTTTTCTTAGGCTAAAAAAGAGGTCTTAAACTGGCCCCATTTTAAACCACCTCCCTCCGATTTCAAAATAGAACTAATTTAACTCAAAACTGAGTCAGGACCATTCCTGGCCTAGTTTGTGTAGTTTTCCAAACAGACCCTTAACATCAATGCATAGCACGGGATTAGTTCTTCAAAGAATCCTCTTTATTGCTACCTCATCTCTGTGTTTTCGTCATCACATTTGCCTGATGCCAATGTGAGTTTGTGAGTGTGTGTTTGGGGGAGGGGTGGGGGTGGGGGCATGCGTGGTTAGGGATTAGTTTAAATGACTCCATAAAAAAGATCAGTTTAGCTAAGATTTGTATTTGATATCATTAAATTTTCTCAAATTTGATTATTGATAATTTTCCTAGAGCTAATCAAATGAAAGTCCCTAAGAAAAGGATCAGTTTGATTAAGAGCCGTGTCAGACATTATTAAATTATCTCAAATTTGGACAACAAATTCACTATCAGCCAAACTAGGATTCTAACTTAGCGCATGAGGTTCAAGCTTGTCGAAAGACCCTAGATAGTGTGGGAAGATATGACCGGATAAGTTCATTACAAGGTAATGGAAATTAGATCTATATGATATTCATTTAATGATGTATTCTCTCAAGGAGAGGGAAGTACTATCATAGCACATTGTCATATGACATGTGCTTGGACTAGATATAAGGAGTTTGAGGGATGGATCCTTGCTCCCTCCTTGTGTGAGCCTTTTAATCAATGACCATTAATGATTGACCACAGTCACGTTACACTTAGAGACATTAGGGTGTTTGGAAAAATTATTATGATCATCTACCACTTTGGCTGTTGTTTTCTACTTTGATAATACAATACTACACATATTGGACAATGTCAGGAAGTGGGTGATTAGCATACCCAACTATTCGGGGCCAGAGGAAAATTATTTTACATGTCTCCTAATTGCATTGCTTGCTAACAATAGCCATGATTTAAGAGTATGATAAATCGAGGGTAGACCATGATGTTCATGTATGCAGTACTTGAGCAAACATGGCTAATTAGATTAGGGGTATGAGATTCCAAATGCTTACACTTTTTATATGTTTTTCTATTAGGAAGATTCTAGTGTCATTCCTAAGGGATCAATAATACTACACATATTGGACAATGTCAGGAAGTGGGTGATTAGCATATCCAACTATTCAAAGCTAGAGAAAAATTATTTGACATGTCTTCTGATTGCACTGCGTACTAACCATAGCCAAGATTTGAGAGTGTGATAAAATGAGGGTAGACCATGATGTTCATGTACGCTTATCATCGAAGGTACTTAAGCAGACATAGCTAATTAGATTAGGGGTATGAGATTCCAAATGTTTACACTTTTTGTGTGTTTTTCTATTAGGAAGATTCTAGTGTTAGTCCTAACAGATCTAGCTACAATGCTAACTGCTTGCTTAATCCCAACAATCCACATCATGCTAAAGATATATGGACATGGATTTGAAAAAGACAATTTTTGTGGAGATATTGACTTGGGGAGTTAACGACTGAGCTAGTCGACTCATGGACTTATGAACGACAGCCACTCATCTGTACAAATTGGAATATGTTTAGTTTAGTAGGTTTCCCCAATTGAGGGGGAGGATCCTAATTTGTTTTTCCTAGCCGGTCCTTAGCTGGACTGGTTAGGAGTTCTAGTTAAATTAGAGTGGCTTGCCCTTTCCCTTCATATACATACGTAAACAGGGTTTCATATTAAGAAATATGAAGAAAAAGAAATAGAAAGAGTGTTGTCATCTCTTTTATTGTTTGAGTTTGTGTTAACTTGTTAGTAGTAGGGTGATGTGCGGGAGCTTCTTATAGTATAAATAGCGTGGTCGCTCTCTGACTGTTGATCAAAATGGACGTAGTGATCCTACAGTGAAATGTCTATATCGGTAACCCTAAACTTATTTATGATTACTAGAAAGCATGTTGCAGTTTCTTTATTTAAGCTATACATTAGCTTATATAGTAGATCAGCTCTAATGAATGTGCGCAATCATCTGGATGGTTCCTTTGCTTTAAGGACAAATTTTCTTAATAGACCCTTTTAGAAAATTAATCATCAAAATTGACCCAATTGCAACTTATTCAACAATTTCAACCTACTTTCAACCACATCAGCAACGTGGGCTGAAACTGGATCGAATTTACGAAATATGTTCCGTAGAGTTTAGTAGAGAATTAATCTCTATGGGATTCTCAATCTCGTGGAGTTTAAAACTCATACTAAATTCCACGAGATTGTGAATCCCGTGGAGTTTATAGTATATAAACTATACAAAATTCACAATCTCATATAGTTGGCTAAATGGTTAAGTCTAAGAGAGTTAGACTTTAATTACTCAAATGGTCTTGAGTTTGAATTTCATCATCGCTAATATTATTTTACTTTTTTATTTATCTATTCAAAAGTTAAACATTAAAAAATTCATTACTTGGCTAAGATTCAAACCTGTGCCCTTTTAACCCATAATTTAACTTTTAATATCTTAACCACTTAGCCAACTGCACAGGATTATGAATCTTGTGTAGTTAGTATGCTATAAACTCCACGAGATTCCCAATCCCGTAAAGTTTAGTTGAGTTCTAAACTCTACAAGATTGAAAATCATGTGAAGTTTAATTTTCTACTAAACTACATGGGATTCTCAATCCTGTGTAGTTCATAGAACTTATTTATCAAATTTGATCCAGTTTCAGCCCATGTTGCTGACGTGGCTGAAATTAAATGGAATTTGATAAATAAGTTACAACTAGGTTGAAAATGGTAATTATTTTTCAAAAAGGGTTTATTTTGAAAATTTATCCTTTTCTAACAAAGTGCTAGTGTAATTAATTGTTGGCACACAATAAAATTAATTTTTTTCAAACTTAAACATCCCTATATAAATATGATTAATATATACCTTGAATAATTATTTTTGGATGTTTTATCAATAAAAAAGAGCTCACAAATTTGCTCAAGATGTTTGATCGTTTTCTTGATGACAGACCTTTTTATTATTAAAAACCAATGGAAGAAAATAAAAGCGATCTCCTCTGGGATTTCTCCGATCCATGCATTACAAGTTGAAAGACCTAATGCTATACTTGCAAGTTGATGGGCTACAAAATTCTCTAAAATTAAAATTCTCTAAAATTCTCTACTCTCTTAATATAATTATATGATATGGCTGAAAAACTCCTCTCCAATTGTTTAGCCCCATTGACGATTTCTCCAAAGCTAGCCAGAGATCCCTTCAAATTAAACTCTTCAATCACGTTCAAGACATCATTGTAGACTGAGATAGTGGAAATACCAAAATATTTTTAAAAAATTTTAAGCAAATTGATACTCCGATAGTAAATTTTTCGCTGAGAGGCATAAACTTTTTATTGTATGATTCCTTTCTCATCCTTAGTTGGTTTCTATTGTGCCACAAGCTCCAAAGCGTCACTAAGAAAATTTCCACTCCATGCATATACATCTTCTTCACTTGATCGACAATGCACCACTTAATATGATGTTACATTAAGACATTGATGTCATGATCTTTTCAGCTGAGCTTCAATTAATTATAAAAGCTTCATTATGGACTGATTTTACTTGTTCATATCTGAAGAACATGCACGAACGGAACATGCACGGACGATTGGAACATGCACGGACAATTTCTGTGCAGAGTAGTCGAC
>JBAKGM010065136.1:0-14553 GCA_037177215.1 Asparagus racemosus
AGTCTCGACATCTTCAGGAATAGTGGACTCAGGCAACACGTCACTGGGAAGACAATCATCTCAGAGCATTGCCACATCTCAAATCACCCATGGGGTGTCTACAAATAGACCAGGGTGGCAACAAAACGGCGCCAACTCAGCTCATTAAATGACTCCTCCTCTCTTCCATACATCAAAGGGACCTCACACAATTATTCAGCGGGGATATCACCTCATGAAGGTCACTTTTCATCCGGTCCAAATTATTTCAATCTGGGAAATTACTCCAAAAAGGTATACGAGTATAAACCATTTCCTATTTCGGCTGAGAAGTTCCTAGAAAATATTTTTATTTTTAGGATAAGTCGCCCATACTCTAAAAAGGTATACGAGTATAAACTATTTCCTATTTTGGCCGAGGAGTTCCTAGAAAATATTTTTATTTTTAGGATAACTCGCCGATACTCCAAGGAGGTACATGAGTATAAACTGTTTCTTATTTCAGCAGAGAAGTTCCTAGAAAATATTTTAAGGATAACTCACCGCATACTCCAAAAAGGTATACAAGTATAAACTGTTTCCTATTTTATCGGGAAGTTCATGGAGATTATTTTCATAATATATTCTTAAGGATAACTCGCCTACCTCCCAATGGGTATATGAGGATAAACTAATTCTCAAAACTCTAGTAAACATATGAGTATAAACTGTGTTGACGCCGGTCAACGCGTCGCAGCCAAAGGATTCGCCGATCAACGGTTAAATTCTAAACAAAGTTGGACGCCAGTCAACATGTTGCACTCGCCAATCAAAGTCTAAATTTCACATATATTTTGACACCAATCAACGTGTCGCAACGAAGAATTCCCCGATCGATGGAGGAGCCTCATAAAACGTTTGATGGTCAGTCGAACGACAACTCACTGACACGAGTCGTAAATAAATGAACTCAATCAGCTTCAAGATTCTGACGATGGTCAAGCAAAAAAATGCAGCATCGTAATACCTTCAGCTATCCTACAAAGCACTAGAGAGTCTAAAACGATCGGAGGAGTCAAGTTCTGAAGCTAATCTCAGAGGAAGAAATTCATTTATCAGTTTCGGGTTAAGATCTAGACAACGGTCAGACAAAAAATGCAGCACCGTATCACCTTCAGTTATCCTATGAAGCACTGGAGAATCTGAAAGGATTGGAGAGATCAAAGACCGAAGCCATTTTCTAGGTCCTGTTACACTGACTGAAGGTTGGGGCCGATCATGTCCAAAGTATTTTAGGCTCTTCTAAAAGATCGAGACTGAAACACGTTGGAGGGGGTATCTGTAGACGTTAAAAAATACTTATCAGTACCCGAACAAGATTCGTAATGGGGGGTTGACAACTGACGACCCATCCGACGATGCAACCAAGAACCGCTGACGACGTAATCGCGCCACAAAACGTACAAAGCGAGTCAACAAGCACATGAAGTGAATCGGCAAGGCGTACAAGCCAATGAGGTGACTGATCATGGAATAAATCTAATGATGAAGTTTCAGATCAGCGGGTTTCGACAAGGTGAGTCGACCAGGCTCGCACATCGACGAGATGGAATCACTGGCTTTGCATGTCAACGGGAATGAAGCGATCGAGTTCCGAGTTAACGAGAAAATCAATCGGATGCGGACTCGACACGATGGTGACAAGATTGGAAGAGACACTGAAAAAAATACTGGAAAATACCAAAAGACCGAATAGTTCCTCAGCTAAGGCCGAGACACCATTTGGTGTCTCGGCCTGGCTGAGACACCAACTGTGTCTTTAGCCCAAACACCCCCTCTTGCCTATAAATAGGAGAGGGGGGGGTCCTCATTTGAGTGGTTAGAATTTTTGCACACTATGGCGAGATCCACGCGAGCTTTTGCACAGATCTAAGCATTTCCGAAGAAGAAAGCTCAGATCCAGATCCTGTAGAAGTGAAGAGCACCTTCCACTTCAGATCTATACAGCTTTTAGGAGAAAAATCAAGACCAGATCTACGTCGATCCAGGTCAGATTTATAGTTCTACCCTCTAGATTAAGCTTCGTCTTAATCTCAGGGTCTAGTGTGTGACTTTGCTTCGTCGATTTCACCCACTCCGGCGATCATCTCCTTCGTGAGTTGATCCACGTTGATGTTTATTTTCTTTGTGAAATAATCACCTCAGATCTGTAGATCCAGTATCTAAATCGGATTACTGGTAGTCCACAGACTGAACAGACCCGGCACAGGCAAAGACACCCACGCACGAGGATCTAATAAACGGATCTCGTGTTTGTTCAAAAATGGTGAAAAGTTGTAATCTTTTTCGGTTTTCATTGTAAGCCTTATAAAAAGGCAATTTTTATTTGAATTTCATTGTAAAAAATAAATTTGTAACGAATTCATTTGCAATGACAATCGGAACAACTTTCCCCATGAACTTGCCTCAATA
Source organism: Asparagus racemosus (assembly GCA_037177215.1). Classification (NCBI taxonomy): domain Eukaryota; kingdom Viridiplantae; phylum Streptophyta; class Magnoliopsida; order Asparagales; family Asparagaceae; genus Asparagus; species Asparagus racemosus. The sequence continues at coordinate 2,431 of JBAKGM010065136.1, forward strand.
CTCTGCGAAGTTCAACTTTTTGAGGAACAGTCACCTTCGGTAAAGTTTACATAGTTGAGTTTTGGCGGATCTCATCAAATCGATCATGTGAGGTTTACCCAAAAAGCTTTTAACTCAAATTGGCGAATGTTATTTGAGGCGAAATTCTGGGCGAGGTTCAAGGTTAGAATCTCAAGAGAAGTTGAAGGTAGAATCTTTGGCGAATCTCACGGCGAGGTATTCGGCAAAGGTTGTTAGCAAGATACTTGGCGGATCTAGAGGCAAGATCTCTGGTGAAGTTTGTTAGCGGGGTATCTGGCGAATCTAGAGTTGGGATTTTTGGCGAAGTTCACGGCGAAGAATTTTCAGTGAGATTCGGGGGTTTTAGGCCATAAATAGGACTGTTCATCTCCCTCCTCGTCACTTTGAAATCATCTTTAGAACTCTCAAACCCTAGTTTTCTTTAAGACCGCCCATAGTTTGTTAACCATGGACCCTCGTCATGCTATTTCTAGGGGAAGAAGCTCTGCTCGAGGAGCTCGACGACCACGTGCTGAGGATGCACCGGCAAGACTGGAGTTAGCGATGGGTAAGTATATCAGTTAATGGCGATCTTCGGATCTGCCTTAGCCTATTGGGCTTTAATCAATGCCTCATGGCATTCAAAAGTTGATACGACATTAAAGGAGAGATTTTCAAGACTATTCATAGTCGTTTCTGACGAGTCTTCATTGCTGGCGATGAGGCTCTGTCAGTGGCCATTGATAGCGCTTCTTGGTGAATTTCGTTCTTTGGGTGAAATTCGTTAGCTCCTTGGGCTTCTGCAGCGAGCTTCGTTTTGGCGAAGTTCGTTGTATTGTTTGTGCGATCCTCGCTAGGATAACATTCGCCATTTGGTATTGTCTTTATTTGGGCGAGGTTCGCTCATCCAATGTTGGGTGAACTTCGCCAACATTGGAATAAAGCGAAGTCTACTCTTCTCGGCTCTATCAACACGTAGTTGATGTATATGATCAAGATTCGCCTCAACTCTCTAGTTGGTTTGATTTGATCTTTGTTGACTAACCTCTTTCATTGTCTTTGCGTAGTTGCTTATTCTAGAGATCCGGTGGATCGATTCAATCACTTTGGTCATGATGGATCTTATGATCCTGAAGTGACGCATGTCTTCCATGGGGAAATCTCATTATTCACTGAAGGAAGCAGCTCTGAAAGAGAGAGGATCATTCGTGCAGGTGGCCATAGGACCCTTGGGGAGATAATCACTGACGCGAAGTTCTTGGTTCCTAATGAAACAACGTCCATGAAACCACCTTTCCTCTTTGGGAATAGTGTTCCGAGTGGTAACTCCCTTTTTCACTGGGAGCCGGAGTATTGGTACTTCACTTTGGAAGGCTGTCGATGTGCTCTACCAGAGATAGAGCAATAAGTTTCCTTCATGTACTTGTAGCGTTTAACTGTGCCGCGTCTCATGCGCTTCGACCTTATTCACAGGGAAGATAGCGTCAGGAGGGGCATTCTGAAGTATGGAGGTGGTTTTGGCCAAGAAGGAATTTACGGGGTTAACATTGTGGGGTTGCGCCCTGGCTTTGTTCAAGAGGTCGCTCCGGTTAATGAAGTAGCAGTCATCCTAAGCATCTTTGGGTATGAACTTGCTAAGAGCGGGGCCTAATACCTTGAAGCGAATGCTAGGTTCCCTCGGTGGATTAGATCGATGGGAACTCATTGGTGGTCTCGCCTCGTTTAATTTGTTCTCATCACTTTTAGGGATAGGTTACGAGAATTGGGGCTCTATGCCACTGTCAGGGCCTCCAAGTATGGCGTTGAAATCTCAGCACCAACGTTATACGTCATCTTGGAATTATATATTCCGATAGCAACACTTTCTTTACTTCAGTGGTGGAGATTAGCATTGCTCTTCACGAGATGTTTGAAGTATCTTGCTTGCCAATAGGAGATCGTCCTTATAAAGAATTCTTCCCAACCAACGAGGAGTTGAGCGTCTTCTCTCATACTGTGCAAACTGCAGAAGCATTCTGGGAGCTGACCTGCTACTTCTTTATTTGTCAAAGATCTCAAGGGAGTGTGAGTCATGATCATACTATTGTTCGTGTCCCCTGGGCTGAATACTTGTTCCCCCATGTGAGTAAGAAGGGGATAGTAGAAGCAATTTCTACAGCTTCCGATGCTGAAATCGAGAAGCGTATCTTCAAAGAGAAGTCTGTTCTGGACACAGCAGATTTTGATGTATGTGGGTTCCATACTGACGATAAGTTTGAGAGTTTCCATCACCACGCGAGGGAACCAATATCCAAGCTGGCGCTACTTGCAGGAATCTTCTCAATATGGTTGAAGGGTTGTGTAGTGCCTTCTCAACCAAAAGATCGTATATCAATCAAGGTATTATACCCTGCGGTGATGTTAGCTTCTGGATACAATCTGGCACTCTTACCAACGATGGTAAGTTGTATACATCACAGTTTCTGAGAGTTAACCACAAAATACTTGCAGCAGGAGGACAAATGCCCAAGGAAGCAAGTGCCTAATCTTAGGGTGAAATTGCCATATATTAATTTGGTAATATGGTTTACCCAGCATTGCCCGTCATTGGGTCAGCTAATGCATATGGTGGGGAGGAAATTGCCTTGCTTCAAAGGTTCAAATGCTCCAAATTTGATCAAATACCTGGGCAGCGTTCGTAAGGCTCTCTCGGCCAGAGAAAACTACCAACTCTACTGTTGCTTTCCTTCAATAAACGACATCAACCCCGGGGATGAATTCGAGGATGGCTTTAGTAGCGAAGGCTTCACTTGCTTGCCTAGCGGGTGTTTCCACTGGCTGGTGAATATTTGGCCTGGCCATCTTGTTGCCACGTTAAATGGATCGGAATGTTACATTGAGCTCTATTTACCATGTCGCTTTGCTCGCCAATTTGGCTATGACCAATTGTACGTTGGGAACCTGAATATGGGATTATTGTGTACTAGGAGCATAGTTGATGGAGCCAGGGCTTGGTATCATTTTGTCAAGGGTGCCATCGGGGTGAAGTTTGCACTCCCACAGCATACTCCTAACTGTTACATAACGTTAGGATTTTGCAAATGGCATAGCAAGGTGCTTGAACCGCATCTTGATTTCTGAGTGAACCAGACTAGCTTAGTTTAGATCTCAAAACGATACAAGGAGTCCTCTACAAAGGGTTTGAGGAGCAGGATTCCCAGCATGAGTGAATTTTTGGCTGAATATTTACTAGATAATGATCCAGATGAGTTTGGTGATCAACCCAATTTTTCACGGCTAGCTAATATTGATACTCAAGAACCTGCTGAGTCTCAAAGGCTAATTGGCGTCCAAATACATGAGCCGACTGTACCTTCAATTCATCCCGAGGCACCTACAGAAGTCCAGAGGAAGGGCAAAAGACCCTTACATGCTTCCCCTTCTAAGCTAATATTGAAAAGGAGACGCATGGCTGCCCCTGAGCCTGAACCAGTCACTGGGGGTTCTTCCGAGCTGTGAACGAATCTTCTTCGACTTCAAGGCAAGAAACTAGAGCTGGATCTTCATAAAGTATATCGCTCATGCACCAATGTTATTGGAGGTGATTTTTAATTTAACGTACTCTCTTTTGTATGCAGACAAAGAACCCTTTGTCATGGATGACGAAGAGGAGCAAGTTAATTACGACCACTACGATACTGACACCTACTTGACCGAACCTAAGGATGCAGGAGGAGTCAGTGACATTGGCGATCTCTCACACATGCTAGGCATTCTTTTTTGTCAATTGTGTAGAATTGTCTCATTTTGACAATTAACATTTCTGCTCTTGATCATGCAGATGATGAATTTGGTCCCAGAGATGTGGGTGATCATTCTGAGTCTGCGGTCGTTGTTGAGGGAAATCTTAGGACCTCAAGGCCTTTACCTGAAGATCCCACGCTTAGTCCCATTTCAGTAATGAGACATCGCTTGAGGATCTCTAAATTTTCTGATGAAGAAGATGAACCCTCGGCCTCACCTATGCCTACAGGAGGCATTCCAGAGGTACTACCGAGTTCGCAGCATGAGGAACCAGCTGTGAGTGCAAGTGTCGAGGTCGAGCCTTCATCCATAAGTCTTGAAGTTGTGACCTTAGGAGTGATGACTGCGGTAACTATCACCTCCTCTATCAAGGCGGGGTCTACTATCCCTTCTATCGCATCTAACCTGTTGGTCACACTCGCACCATTTCTGATGGGAGGTCATGAGCGAGTGCATACCTTGCCCACTTTTCATCTAGGCACTATAAGCACAGCCGAAAGGGTAGGCTCTTCAGATGTCGTAGCCATTCCTCAGTCTCCTAATCCTATTGATTTGATTGAAATGGAGATCAAGATATTGGTAGATGGGTTGATGAAGTTGCTTAATTTGAGTATTGTGAACGCTCTTTGCCTGGGGGGAGGTTTGTCTGTTCATACCCCGAAACTGTTGAGCGATCAACTTGATGTGTTGTCATCAACTGCCAATTCAGATCGTGCTGAACCCTTTAAGGTGGTGATCGACGAAGTTGAAATGCACCTTAGTGAATTGCAGAATTTACAAATAGCTGATCTCGAGGGCATTGCTGAGATCGAACTTCACCGTTTGTCAACCGTCTAGAGCTAAACTTTTGAGTCTGCCCATAAAGAAATGGCACAGATTGACATGAAGATCTAAGATTTGAACGAGACTATCGCTTCCAATGAGGGCTACCACCCGGTGTTGTAGGATGCTATCTAGGAGAAGGATAGTATCATTACTGCTGCCCAAGCAGAAATTATTGTGGCTCAAACATGTTTGGCAGAAGCCCAAGCTCAAAAGGAAGAGCTTGAATCCGATTTGGCTGTGCTCGCCAAGAAATGGCAGGTTGCAGAACTTCAGGCTGAGATGAAGAAGCTTGCAGAGATCCGAGCTAAAGCTACCCCAGCTAATCTTGAGGTTTTGAGGGAGAGAGCTCGGAAAGGTGCTCAAGAAGTTAGAGACACTTGTATTGATAAATGTATTACACGAATAAATACTTTTTATCCGTTGTAAGGACTTCTTGTCAATGCTTTTCAGCTCTTTCATGAATAAAAGAACTTTCTTTCCCTCACTTTAATGTGTGTATGATAGAGATGTAATATTAACATTTCGTAGTTACATTGTTGTTAGGGATATTTGAGGATCAAACTGATAGAGGTGTAGTGTTAACGTATCAGGTTTTGACCAAATTGACACTGCTCAGAGGTGTAATGTTAATATGGCAGTTTAGGATTGGGACTGTTCAGATGAGTAATGTTAACATGACAGTCAAAGGGTATTTTACAGAGGTGTAATGTTAACGTGCCAAATGAAACGATTGACAGAGGTGCAATGTTAACTAGTTGGGCCAAAGGAGTCCAAAGGACAACTACCTTTGGAAGTGTAATATTAACTTAACGGTAGAAAATTGATGGAAGTATAATGTTAACTAATTGATTTTTGATAAAGGAGAATCGACAGAGGTGTAATGTTAACCGATCGAATTTGACAAGTTAAGTCGATAGAGGTGTAATGTTAACCAGTCGACAGAATCAAAATGATAGAGGTGTAATGTTAACGTATCAGGTTTGTCAGATTAGTACTATTCAAAGGTGTAATGTTAACATCATAGTACTAAGGAATTTTGACAAAGGTGTAATGTTAACGTGCTAACAAAATGGTCTGACAGAGGTGTAATTATAACCAGTTAGATCATTTGAGATGAGAAATCGTTCAAAGGTGTAATGTTAACATGATAGTAGGGGTATATTTGAAATTGATACTGTTCAGAGGTGTATTGTTAACATGACAATGATGTTATGTCCAGAGTCAAGCAGAGGTGTGGTGTTAACTTAGTAACTCTCTGAGGATTTTGATTGGGTTTTAGATCAGGAAAATCAGTATTTCTGGTTCAGAGGTGGAAACTTAAACATGACCAGGAATTATGTGGGGATATAAGACTGGCCAGGATTAAGGGTAGTATTTCTTAAGAAATTTCCCATTGATTGGTGCCATGAGCCTATTTCCATTTTGGTCAATTAGACGATATACTCTATTTGAGTAGGCTGTCTCTGCTGCAAATGGACGTTCCCATTTGGGCTAGAATCTGCCTTCAATCTTACGTGCGATAACCATTAGTCGACTGACGGCTAAGACAAGTTTACCTTCTTTGAAGGATTGTTCTTTAACTCTCCTGTTGAAGGCTTTCAAAATCTGTGACTAGTAGATTTTGATTCTTTGCTAAGCTCGAAGCCTCAGCCCATCTAGCGCTTCTAATTCTTAGAGGCGCTTCTGGTGATGTTCCTCAATGGACATCTTTGCAGCAACAGTGATTCTCAGTGATGGCATCTGAACCTCGAGGGGAATCACGGCTTCGTATCCGTAGACTAAGGAAAATGGCGTTGAGCCAGTGGGAGTGCGGAGTGTTGTTCGGTAAGCCCATAAACACTCTCCAAGTTTCTTCTCCCATTCTCGTCTGTTGGAGACTACAAACTTCTTTAAAAGTTTGATAATGGTTTTGTTGAAGTCTTCAGCTAGACCATAAGCAGCTGGATTACTTGGCGTAAAAGCCACATCTTGGATTCTAAATTTGTTACAGAATTTAAAGAAGTCAACTAATGAATTGTGGGCCGTTATTATGAATGATTTGTCTAGGAAAATTGAACCGGTAAATCACGTGGTGTCATAGAAATTTAATTACCTGATATGTCTTGGCTTCTCGGAGGGGGATAGCTTCAGCCCATTTGGAGAAGTAATCTGTGATAGCTAGGATAAATTGATAATCCTTAGAGGATGGTGGACTGATTGGCTCAATAATGTCCATGCCCCAAGCTTCGAATGGCCATGAGGTGGTTGTCGGATATAATTCTTCTAGAGGTTGATGTAAGAAATCAGCGTGGATTTGACATGCGTGACATCGTTTAGCATAAGCCACCGTATCCACTACCATTGTCGGCTAGTAGTATCCTAAACGACAATTCGTTCCTAAAGTCTGGGACCTGGTTGATGAGCTCCACATATACCGTCATGGACTTCTTTTAATATTCCTTGCACTTTTTTCGGTGATAAGCATCGGAGTAAAATACCGTCAAAAGATCGACAGTACAGAGTCTTCATGGCAGAATTGTGGAAAAAATGCAGAGCTCTTCTTCAAATGGAAACTGTCTGCTGTGAGTCCTCTGGTAGAATTTTGTGCAGAACTCGACAATTGGGAACCACCAATCATTGCTTTCGAAGTGGGTAGTCATGACGTGCACTCTATTAACTTCAAGAATATGCTTCGGTGAGTATAGTTGATGGCTAGCCACTGTGATGCACCTAATGTTCTTAGGCGACAAAGCAAGTGTAGCTGCTAGAGATGCTAAACATCTGCATGGATATTCCCGAGGTGAGCTACATAGCTGATGTAGAAGCCTTTGAAGGATTGTGCAAGATTAATTGCTTCTTCGTGATAGGGTATAAGGTCATTATGACGGACCTCGTATTCCCCTTTGATTTGATTTATGACCAATTTAGAATCACCGTGGGCCTCGAGATATCTGACGCCCATGCCTTGAGCGAGTGTTCATGGCGAAAGTCGTTCTCATATTCATTGCATTCGAACTCATTAGAGCTTCTTGGCTTTTACAAATGAATTCAAACTAAAAAAGGAGGTGTATTTTTATAAGACTTACAATAAAAATCAAATTACACTTTATGATTCTGTCCTGAACAAACACGGGACCCATTTATTAGATCCTTACTTGCGTGGGTGTCTTTGCCTATGCCGGGGACTTTGTTCTGTTCGTGGACCGCCGCGTGATCAGATCTAAGTCGAGGTATACGAGGTTGAGGGGACTATTTCACAAAGAAAATAGATCACCAGAAATAAGTGAAATCGACCTAGCGAAGTCACAGCTCTTCTCAAGATCAAGACTAAGCTTAGATCCGGAGGGAATTACCATAGATCTGATCTAGATCTCTTCCAACTCCTTTGCTCGCTCACTAAATCTTTAGATCTACGTCGGGAAGAACTCTGTGTGCAATAAATCTGGTGCAAAAAGGTCCCGCCTTTGCAAAAGTTTCCTAGCCCAAAAGATCCCGCCTCTGACAAAAACTTCTAGCCCAATCCAAAGTTTCCAGCCCCTTCGAATGAGACCTCCCCCTCTCTATTTATAGGTAAAAGAGGGGGGGGGGGTCTGTGGCTCGGCCTAGGCCGAGCTTTCTCGGTCAAGGCCGAGTTGCCTCGGCCTGGGCCGAGCTGTCTCGGTCAAGGCCGAGTCACCTCGGCCAAGGCCGTTGCCTCGGCCTTGCCGAGGTGCCTCGGCCCCCAAGCTATCCTCGTAGCTTCGTTTTAGCATCTTTTTTCTAGCCCGATTTATTTGGTCACGTCAAATCCTGAGTCTGGCTATTTTCTTTGTCAATTCTAGAGTCTGATTGGTTCAGTTCCGTCGGCGTTTGAGTCTGGCTGATTCCGTCTCGTCGGTATTCGCTGATCTGGGCTTTGCCATTTGATTTATCCCACGATTCGTCACTTCACTGGCTTGCACAACTCGCCGACTCACGTCATGCGTTTGCCAACTCACTTTTATGCGTTTGTAGCGTGGTTACGTCGTTAGCAGTTCTTTGTTGCATTATCGGATGGGTCGTTGATCATCAATCCATCGTCATGAGTCACGTTTGGGCACTTATAGGCAATTCTCAATGCCTACAGATACCCCTTCTAAAGTGCTTCAGTCTCGATCTTTTATGGAAGAGCCTAAAATACTTTGGATATGATAGGCCCCAACCTTCAATAGGTACAACGGGACCTGAGATTAGCTTCAGAATTTGATTCCTAAAATCTTTCCAGATTATCCAGTGCTTTGTAGGATGGCTGAAAGTGTCACGGTACTGCATTTATTGTCTGACCATTGTCAGAATCGTGAACTGAAGCTGGTAACTGAGTTCATTTTATTTTGACTCGTGTCGGTGAGTTGTCGTATAACTGACCATCGAACTTTTTCCAAGACTTCTTCGTTAATCGGTGAATTCTCTCTTGTGATGCATTGACCGGCATCAAAATTTCCTTAGAATCCAACCTTTGATCAGCGAATTCTTCGTTGAGACGCGTTGAACGGCATCAAAATTTTCTAAAATCTAACCGTTGATCGGCGGATTCTTCCCTGTGACGCGTTGACCGGCGTCAACACAGTTTATACTCATACATTTATTAGAGTTTTGGATATTAGTTTATCCTCATATACCCATGTGGAGGTAGGCAAGTTATCCTTAAAAAATATTTTCTAAGAACTTCTCGACCAAAATAGGAAATAGTTTATACTCGTATACATTTTTTAAGTTTCCCGGGACTTGAATAAATTGAGCCGGATACAAATTGACCTCCATGAGGTAGTACTCCTACTAAATAAATCTCCAGGATCCCTCCAGATGCGTGGGAGGAAGAAGGAGTCAATTAACGGGCCGATTTGGCGCCGTTTTGGTACCCGTTTAGCCCCAGGTTTGAATTCCTGATTAGGGTTTGATTTGAGTCCTAATCAGAACTAGGTTGGGTCCACTTGGGGCTGATATAAAAGGCCCACTCCCCTCTTTTTCTCTCCTGTTGGCCGGCCCCCTCCCTCTTTTTTTGGTTTTCTTTTTTTTTGTCACCTCCTCTCCTTCAAACCCTAAAATGCATCTGAGCTGAGATCCCCTATGCTTTTCATCAGGTAAATCCCCACCAATCTCTTAATAGATATTCAAGATTAGGGCCGTCATAAAAAACTAGGGTTTTGATCAAAATTAGGGTTTGATCAAAAAAAACTAGGGGTTGATCACAAAAAGAGAATCAGGGCTTCTTCTTTTCTTCTTCTTTTCTTCTTTTTCTCTTTTTCTTGTTTTTTCTTCTTCTTTTTTTCTTTCTTTTTTCTTTTCTTTTTTTTTGCCACACGGGCGCAAGAGAAGCTTGGCCATGGCCAAGCCACTAGGCGGGCGGCTCGGCTGTGGCCGAGACACTTGACAATGTCTCGGTTGTGGATGAGGCACCATGACTAAGGCACCACGTCCGTGATTGCGACATGGCGGGGGTCTGATTTTGACGCTTGCAATGATTTTTTAAGGTCTTTTGACTTTGTATCTGACCTATTTCATCTTTTTGCAGTTTGCAATGTTATTGGGAAGATCACGCGCTCCGATGAGCCAGCCGTCTACCACTTCACGTGAGGGTGCACCTCCATCATTTGCCAGTGAGCTTTTTTTGTCTTTTTGTACACTCACAACTTGCATACACATACTATATTCCCACTTCGTTCTCCTTTGTTAGGCGATTGGGAAGGGCCGAGATCCTCCTTTGTGAGGTTTGACGCTTAAAAGATAGGTTTTACTTGGTCATTGCCTATCTTAAGGCCAACAATTAGGGCGATTCTCTGCTGTATTGCATTTGGTAGGATAGGATACCCCGTTACTTCACTTATGCGACGGGGTATATTATCCTTCGAGCGCGTAATGCAGCCAGAATCGTCTCTCCGGTTATAAGGCCGTGACTCTATATCACAGGTTCGCGAGATGAGTTCGACGCCTCATATTGTCCACCAGATATACTTTATAGTTGAGTTTAACCTTTTCTAGTTTTTCATTTCAGTTGAGTATCCCTCTGGAGCATTCTCTTCTCATGTGGGTGACGGACACTGCAGCAAGCATTACTCTACATGCGATGATCCAGCCTTTTGACTTCACCTCAGTTTGCACCGGATACATTGGCAGAGGTCACCCAGGTGTACTTGAGGGGATCCCTTGTGTACTTAGATTACTGATCACCAACGCACCGCTTGTGAGAGACAGTAGCTCTACTCAGCCTCTAAGGAAAACGGACTACCTATTCGGCGATTCCATCGAGGATCCAGATGCAACCTTTATTGAGAGTGAGCAGTGGCTGCACAAGGATGATGGAGGGCCCTTATACCTCCCGTGGATACCTCGCCACTTTTCGTTGACCGAGTTAAGGCACCAGGCCATGACACGGGAGATGTCATGGCGCTTGACGGAGGAGCGTGACCACATTCACTGTGGGTTCATTACCCACCAGGTAGTCCCGGGCTCAAATAGGAGTCGTGTTTTTAGACTACGTCCCGGCATATTTGGGTTAGACACACCGCCCCGTGACGAGCTTTTCACTACTGCCCAGACTTTAAAGAATTGTCTTGCGAAGCTAGGGCAAGAGATGCTAGTGCCCCGTCATAGATTTTATGGCTGGGCTCATTCTTTAGATAAGATCTGGTGGACTCACCTAACGAGTTATGTCATTAGCCGATGGGGTGAGGAGCTTCGTGCTTGTGGCTTATATGCTGCGATCCGCGCCACCCTGTATAGGCTCCCGATTAGTGGCAACCACTTCTTTGTCTTGTCAGAGCTCTACGATCCCGATTCGAATACATTTTTGACCAGGCATGGTGAGCTAGGGCTGGCTCTCCACGAGATGCATCAGATCTCTAGTTTACCGATGGAGAAAATGATATATCAGGAGTACTTATCTTCAAACCGGGAGTTGGGCTAGTTGAGGGATCGCCTGCCCATGAGCCACTAGCAAAGAGGAAGTTGTAAGTAAGCCTGAAGCAATTTGCAAGCTACTTATTCAGGCACCTGGAGAGCCCCTCCGGTGAGGAGATTTGCGAGTTGGCGCCTCTCACCCCTTCGGAGGTTAACGAGTTGATCAAGAAGTCCGACGCCATTTCCTATACCCTTAGCAGCACTGAGGATGGTTTTCCTGCAGGGACCAAGTTTGCGACTTTTCTGTGGCATGCAGTGAAGCCGATCCGGCCGATGACTCTTTTAGCCGACTACCTCACAATCTGGTTGAAGAAGTGCATGGTACTGTACCAATCTGGCAATGCCTTGTCCTTTGAGGTACTTTATCCTGCCGCTCAGCTCGCCCACAAGAAGGAACTTTCCCTTCTTCTAGTGATAGTGGCTAATATTCATTGTGGGCTCCGCCAGATAGTTAGCATCTTTACTCAGGGGAAAGGCAAACCATCAACTCAGATTCCTCACGCTTGGATGGAATTCCCATACACTTACTTGATGGCCTGGTTCATCCTTCACTGTCCTGATATGATGTCGGCACCGAGGCTTGCTGATCCATCCACCCCATTACTTCAGTTGTTTGAGGAT
>JBAKGM010065179.1:0-14543 GCA_037177215.1 Asparagus racemosus
CACATTGCCTTGATTCCTCCTTGGTGAGGATCGACGCTTACATGGCCTTGATTTCTCCTTGGTGAGAATCGATGCTTACATTCTGGCTATCGACCAGAACGATTTTGTGATGCAAGACAGTTGGCCAGATAGGATATCCCGTTACCTTGTGTGACGGGGTATATTGCCCTGCGACCGTAGTGCATCCGATATCGGCTATCGCGTCATAAGGTCGTGACTCTATCTCACAGATTTGCGAGATGAGTTCAACGCCTCATATATATATATTTTTATTAACTGAGTTTGACTCATCCTAATTTTTTATTTCAGTCGAGTATCCATCCAGAGCGTTTCCTTCCCATGCGGTTGATGGGCGCCGCGGTGACCACTATTCCACTTGTGATGACCCTGCCATATTTATTTCGCCCTAGTTCACACCAGATACACCTGCAGAGGTGACCCAGGTAGTTCTTGAAGGTAGTCCTCGGGTATTGAGACTGCTGATGACTGACGCACCACTCGTGAGAGACACCAGTTCTACTCAGCCTCTGAGAAAGACGGACTACTTATTTGGCGACTCCGTCGAAGACCCAGATGCGACCTTCATTGAGAGTGAGCAATGGCTGCATAAGGATGATGGAGGATTCCTATACCTTTTGAGATTCCTCGTCACCGTTGTTTGACCGAGCTGAGGCACCAGGCCGTGGTGCTAAAGTTGTCGTGGTGCCTCAGAGAGGAGCGGGATAGTATTCATTGTGGGTTCATTACCCACCAGTCAGTTCCAGGCTCACTCACGAACTGAGTTATTAGATTACGTCCTGGCATATTGGGGTTAGACTCACCGCCTCGTGACGAGTATTTCATCACTGCTCAGTTTTGAAGAATCGTCTTGCACAGCTGGGGCGAGAGATGCTGGCATCCGGTCATAGATTCTTCGGCTGGGTTCATTCTGCAGATAGGCTCTGGTGGACCCGTTTGACCAGTTACTATTCTCGCAGAAAGAAGTTGTTGACATTTCCATTGAATCTACAATTGAACTCATTACAAATTTATTTTTTACAACAAAATTCAAAGAAGAAACTCGCCTTTTTATAAGGCTTTTACAACGAAAAGATCAAATCGCAAAAATACAACTTTAATTACAAGTTTGAACAAACGCGGGGCCCGTTTATTGGACCCTCGCTTGCGTGGGTATCTTGGCTGTGACGAGGACTCTGTTCTGTTTGTGGACCACAACACAATTCTGATCTAATCAAGGATCCAGATGCTGGGTTTGCGGATCTAAGGGGTTTATTTCAAGAAGGAAATAAACACCTAACGGGGATCAACTCACAAAGGAGATGATCGCCGGAGCGGGTGAGATCTACTAGGAGAAATTACACGCTTGCCCTGAGCCTAAGACACAGCTTAGACTTGAGGGTAGATCGAAACAAACCTGACCTGCATCTCTGCGGATGCGAACTCGAATAGTGTGGATCTGACGTAGACAGCACGATCTTCGCCTGCAGCAAAATCTCGATCTTGTAGAGCTTCAACACCGCAAAAATTTCCAACCTCAGCAGAAATTTTCCAACCCTGAATTGTGCACCCCCCTCCTATTTAGAGCATTCGAGGGGGAAGGGATGTGTTTGCTCGGCCACTTGGCCGAGGCTATGTGGCCGAAGTGTTGGCTCTTTTGGCATTTTTTCCATCTTTTCGCCCATTCTGATCCGTTTTCTGGTGTTTCTACATTCAGTTGATCATTCCGTTGATTCTGGAACACGGTTGACGTAACATTGTCGCTTGAGTTCGGTTAATTCCGTCATGTCGACGCTCGAGTCTGATCAACATATGCCTCGTTGACTCTCGTTGACTTGGAGCTTCATCGTTGGATATATTCCGTGATATGTCACTCTGTTGACTTGTACGCCTGTCAACTTACTTCATGTATTCGTCGACCCGCTTTATGCTCTGTAGTGTGATTACCTCGTCAGCGGTTCTTGGTCGCATCAGTTGATAGTTCGTAGGTTATGAACCCGCCGTCACGAGTCTGGTTCGGGCACTGATAAGCGATTTTCAACACCTACACACGTGATCCAACTTCTCTTCTTTAACTTTCGCATTCATTTCATTAATGTGGATAAACTATTACTAGGGAAAAGAATCTCCACCAATGAGGACGATTAAATTAATGACAAGTGCAAGGTCAATCATAAGAGCCGCTAATTAGTTAAGAATCTGAGGTTGCATTTAGATCACATATATGATACACATGAGTGAAGTCTAGATCTAGATATAAAATGTCATAACAGCTTATAAATTGATGGTATCTCGGTAAGGTTTCTCAGTGTGGAAGAGCTGGTCCTCGATATGGAAAGGTGGGCCGATTCTTTATGCCTTCTCGCCTGCCTTGACATTTTTTAGTAAGACCTAAAAACTGACACCGAAGACATAAGACTTAAAAATTAACACACTTAACAAATAAGGTCGGCTTTAGTCTCCAAAATTTTAGTTCGAGTTGTGAAATTAAGTATTTATGTATATATACCCTTCAAATCTCACGTTTATAGATATGCCCTTCAAATTCAAATATTTGCCAAGATAAAAACCATCTCTCTCTCCCTGCCTCCGTCCTCCCTACTTACATTACCCATCTTCTCAAAACCTCTCCTTATTTCCCACCTCCACTTCCTCTATTCCTATCTCCGCTTTTGGTAAATATTTAAAGGGAAAGATGAGAGAGAGAAAGAGAGAGGAGGACAGAAGGGGAGGAGGGGGAGAGTGATATGAGAGTGGAGAGAGCTAGGTTGAGAAGACGGGTGAGGTTGGAGAAGGAGGAGAGGAAGACATGAGAGCAAGGATCTCGGGAAGGAAAGCGGAGAGGAAGTGGGAGAGGGGACGAGAGAAGGGTGAAGGAGATGAGGTAAAGAGAAAGTTGAGTTTTTTTATGAATATTTAAATTTTAGAGGAAACCTTTGAAGTGTCGAATATTTGAGGGGTATATATACAAAAGTACTTAATTTTCCAACTAAAACTACAATTGGGTAACACGAGTAGGGCTTGTTGGTTAAGTGTGTCAAGTTTTAGGTCTTATTCTTGGCAACATTAGTCTTTAGACCTTACTGGAAACTAAGTGCCATAGACCTTACTGGAAACTAAGTGCCCCTTTATAGGCTAATATGGTATTTTAGCCCTCATGTAGGGGTAGAAACGGTTTGAATACAACTCAGATATGATATCGATCATCTCTGTATTTATTATAACTATATCTGCTTACTAATCATGAATATGAATGTTGTCATGCCCCATGTCCTAGAAACACCTGATAGACATGTGACTACGCTAGGCAACATATACAATCGAGCCAAACACTACCAGAAAGTGCATACTTAAACCACACAGATAGTGCACCTAAAATATTGAGTGTTATGTAAAGATAGTGTGTGTATCTAACTATTCTCGTATTTTACTTGATCTTGTTTACGAAAAGCAATTATAGGATAATATCTGTTTGTTGTACCCACTAGAAAAGTGACTTGGTTTCTTTATTCTCTTGATTTATGTGCACATACTCATTTAACACTAGCACTCAAACACAACCCTGGGCCACATATTGTCTATAAGATGTCAAATTTCGTCCCATTAGCTACCCCATGAAATTTTCTTTACATAGTTATGCATGATATATTATGCACTAGGCCCAAACAAACTCAATCCATAGAGAACATCCATCATGTGGGTGTCCTTTCTGACTGGGTTTTCAAAGCAAAAAAAAACATGCCCGTTAAATATCAAAGCAATCATTCATGACTAGATACGCACAGATAATTGATCTCTTTCTTAGTTTCTATTTATTAGTCTATCATGTTTTATACTTGACCAAGTTTTTGGTGGTGGAGAATCGCGATCTTCCATGCACTGTCGTAGTGTATCTCAAACAAAGACATTTCTTGATTCAAACAGAAAACATTTCTAATTTGGTGTCATGAGAGAAACGCCCAATATCCAAAAGCAAGCAGCCATCGTCATCATGTATATACCACATCATGGTGCCTAATCATGCATACCTCTAGGGCTATGTCTCGTGATAATGAACCAAGCAAACAAAGGTCTAAGTACAACATAGATCAACATGCATAATGTCCATAGATTCTAGGTCATGGCATAACATCGCATAACATGGTAGAAATATATGATAAAATGCTCTGTGATAACATAGCACAACAAGTTTTACTTGCATATATAAATATGGATGTATCATGATTTTGATAAAATGGTCATAATCAAGGAACTATAACCAAGTAACTACTTTATCATGTATATAATCTCAACATGGAACAAACTTAACTACAGAACTAATATCATATTCCATGAATAGAAGCCAATGAATCATGAAAAATAAGCTCAAACAGAACAATTTCCTAAAATTAGAAGAATATATTTTCTTACACTAAGCATGTGCGCTCCAAAGTTAGGGCACGTGCATTCACCACAATGCTTTGTAGCCAAGTTCCAATAACATGCTAGGAAATATAAATAGACAATCGTCTTTAAAAAACATGATTAAGCGTGTGCACTCTTGTTTGGGGACGTGCTATGAAACCCTCTAAATTAAACTACACTCACAATTTCACTAAGCGCATGCCCTAGACTGGTCGAACACATGTGCTCGTGTCGAAATCTATGAGTTTCAAAATGTTTTCAATCCAATACTTTCTTGATTCAAACTAAATAAAACACTAACTTCAACCCAAGTTATCTGCCGAGAAGAATACATTCCATTAATTTTTACATAAATGATCAAGTATTTTTAAATTCACCATGAGTGATTGAGGGCTCGCAATCCAAACTAAAATTAGGGATAACCCTTTACCTAATCTCTGAAAAACTATCCAAAAGCATCATCAAAATGTAGAGATCATATAATACTAAAAATCCAAGAAAATCTCATCAAAACATGGATCAAAGGTTCTATCTTATAAAATTAACATCTATCTATAACAATGGCTCTTTCCCCTTGAAAGAGATTATGGATTGAGATCCTACTCTTAGAGAGATCCTCCCCTTGATCAAATCTCAAACAAATAGCAAATAATTTTTATAAATCAAACTTGTACCATTAGCAAGAGGTGAGTGAGATCTGCAAAACCTGTATTTAAAAAAATTATTGAGTAAGAAAATACTTACATTGGGTGTAGAAGCAATCCTCGCTTGGCCTCTAAGCTCCCTAATCTCATCCCTAATATCATGAGGGAGAGGATTTTGGGCTTTTATATGAGGAATTGAAGAGAGAGGTTAGGTCAATGGGTATCCTTTCTATTGGATACAATCCAATAAGCTAATTTGTCATACACACCCATTTATCTCTCTTTTAAGGCCCAAGCCATTATGAAATTCTAAGAAATGAAATTAAAAACCCAAAAGTTGTATTGACAATAAAACAACATTTGTGACTTCCAACTCGAGGAAAGAATGTGAAATGTGCCAAAATTAAGGATGCCACAAAATTGGATGGTTCAAAATTATTTGATCAAAATTTATGGTTGAAATTTATTCAGAATGGGATAAGGTCCTTACAGATACTGTCAACCTCATGTCCTAGATACAATTACGGTACATGACTCGGCCAGCATAATGTACACGAGAACTGGTTCAAATCAGTACTCATGCGCTAAACTAATACAAAATAAGGGCAGAATAGTAATTACATAGCTAAAGTGGGAAAAATTGGCAAAAGTCTACTTCTCATCAAACTGCCTCTAATCCAGGTAATACAACTATACACAACTTAGATTGGTGGGACTTCTACACTAAAAACATAATATAATGGTAAAATCGGATCACGTACCACTTCACTATCATTTAAAATTTATTCACCAAACATGACTACAAGTAAGGTCTGTTTGTTTAAACCAGGCCCTCCAACCATAAAAACCCTATCATGCCCCATGTCCTATATAGAATATGGGCATGTAACTCGGCCATTAATATGTGCATGAGAACTAGGTCAAACGAGCACTCATGCTCATACTTAAGCCACATCTATCTAAACTACTACAAAACAAGGGTAGAATAGAAATTTTATAGCTAAAGTAGGAAAAAATAGCAAAAGCCAACTTTTATTTAAACAGCCTCTTATCTATGTAATAAAACTATACACAACTAGGCGTAGTGGGACTTCTACTTTAAAACTCAATACAAGGGTAAAATCATAAAAGAACTACTCTCCAACTATCTAAGGAGTAAAACTATCTAACCACTCCAATCTGATTCGTAATTGGTTTCTTTTGCAACCTGGAGAAAGAAGTAGGAAAATCCAGGGGTTGTTAGGCATGCGATCATAGCAAGGATCAAGAGAGAAAAAAACAAAATAGATACGGATAGAGTGCATCCCCAAGGATGCTCTCATGAAGATTCCAACAATGAAATGAAAGAGAAAAGATAGACCAAATGACAAGAAGGAATGCATATGTTCAAGACAACAAAACTGTCTAAAAATAATTATAATAGCAAAACAAAGTGAAAGCAGTACCAAAGTTGAAAGTAAATATCCAAAAAAGCACGCCGACTGATCATTACTATCAGAAACTACTCCTACAACACAACTCATCTAAATAGAATCCATGTCACATACCACTTTCTCGATCCAATCAATAACCTCAGAATTAGCATCTTACTTAGAAAAACCTTTGCTAAGTATATATGCAAGTCACATGGTATTTGATGGTTTTTTGTACTGACAAAACCTTCCCATACAGACCGACAGGTCTAACAAGCATGACCACAACTCCAAGTATCTCTGAAGATCTAGTCCCCTGAAATTAATGCATCATATTACTTTTCTTAGTTTGTTGTACAAGAAATATTATGTACTAGTCTCAAGAATCTCAGCTCATAGAAAACATACTTTCATGACACGTGATACTTATCTAGATGCTATTGACAATGTGTTCAATCAGAGTGCCTTCTGTGTCTGGGAACTCAATGAAGACAAAATCCTTAATCATGAATCCAAATGCATTATCTCTTCTCCCAACTTGTGTAAATGGGGGAATTCCAAATGAAGTTCGGTATTTGTGAGGAGATACCATGGATATATCACTAAGTGAAATTAATTATGTTGATGCTCAAACTTACGCTTGGATCAAACAGTCACTGACCACGGTTGGATCAGAGTTTAATGATGTGAGGCTCATTTCTCCTCCTAATACGACGCCCGACAGCTGCTCTTAACACCGAGGAACACCTGTGGAAGGGTCAGAGTTGGGATCTCCGGTGGCCACTCTGACGATCAAGTCAGTATGTGAAAGAGGAGGAAAATAAGGTGTTTGTAAAAATTAGGGTTAGGGTTTTGGCAAAAGAGATTGCTTACCTTGGTCACTGTTCATTTTCCGCTTTTATACGAGGGTTGGAGGGCATTTCCGTCAATTCCGGTAGCCGAGGTGGTGCGTCAGCCCTACGTCCACGTGGGCTGATTTGGTGACGTGACTAGGACGTGCACAGGCTGCTGTGTCCTGCTGCGCCGAACAGTGTTGCCAGGTGTCAACGAGGGAGTGGCTAGGGAGTTTGTACCGTTACGGCGGTATTAATGAAGATTGGACCTGTAGCGTGGCCTCCCTTAATTGTCCGAGGTGCCTTAAATATCGTGTGAGTAGAGAGGATCTGCACATTGATTTCCTCATTAATGCGACGCCGACGTGTTGTCGGGACTCGGGCCCAAGGTGGCTATCCTACGTGGAGGGAGAGATGGGTCGACCTGTCGACGCCCCTCATGCCGTTCTTGAGGGCGTTTGGCTAATGTGGCAGCCAGCTCCTGCTCGTGGCGGAGGCCGGCTAACATGGTCTTCCATATCGTCCACAAGGAAGGGCCGGCTAGTACCGCCTTTCGTATCATCCACGAGAAGGGGCTGACTAGTACCGTCTTTCGTGCCGTCCACGAAAGGGGCCGGCTAGTACCACCTTTCGTGCCATCCACGAGAAGGGGCCGACTAGTACCGCCTTTCGTGTCGTCCACGAGGAGGGGCCGGCTAGTACCGCCTTTCGTGTCGTCCACGAGAAGGGGCCGGCTAGTACCGCCTTTTGTGTCGTCCACGAGAAGGGGCTGACTAGTACCGCCTTTTGTGTCGTCCACGAGAAGGGGCCGACTAGTACCGCCTTTCATGCCGTCCACAAGAAGGGGCCGACTAGTACAGCAGCTCCTTTACTTGGGTCGTGTTGAATGACCAGACGGAATAGCAGCCGGAGTCAGTGCCCGGGCTATCTGGCGGAGCTCCTGCTGGTGCACCCGACTCGCATTTTGCTGTCGTCTGGGAGGGTAGTTTTGCTCCCTCAATCGAGAGGGTTATCATTAATAGGGGTTCAGGACCATAACAAGATTACTTCTCCAAATGGGTTGAAGCTATTCCCCTCAGAAAAGTCAAGACATCTCATGTGATCAAATTCTTGAGACATCACGTGATCTACCGATTCAGCATTCCTAGACGAATCATTCACGATAATGGTCCCTAATTCATCAGTCGACCGTTCTTTAAATTCTGCAACAAGTTTAGAATTCAAGATGTGGCTTCTACGCCATATAATCTAGCTGCTAATGATCTAGCTGAAGCTTTCAATAAAACCATTATCAGACTTCTGAAGAAGTTCGTCTTCTCCAACAAACGAGATTGGAATGAGAAACTTGGAGACTATTTATAGGCTTATCAAACAACAGTCCGCATTCCCACTAGCTCAATGCTATTTTCCTTAGTCTACAGATGTGAAACCGTGATCCCTCTAGAAATCTAAGTACCGTCATTGAGAATCGCCACTGCCAAGAAGATGACGATCGAAAAACATCATCAAAAGCACCTCCAAGAATTAGTAGCACTGGATGAGCCGAGACTTTAACCTTAGCAAAGAATTGAGATCTACTAGTCACGGATTCTAGAGCCTTTAACAAGAGAGTCAGAGAATGATCCTTTAAAGAAGGTGACTTGGTCTTAGTCGTTATCGACCCATGGTCATGACGCATAAGACCAAAAGAAAATTCCAACCCAAATGGGAAGGTCCGTTTGTAGTAGAGACAGTTTATCAAATAGAACATACTGCCTGATTGACCAAAACGGCAATAGGCTCATAGCACCAATCAACGAAAAGTTTCTCAAGAAATATTACCCGTGATATTAGCCGATTTTATCTCCCCACATAGATCCTGATCACGTTTAAGTTTCCACCTCCGATCAGAAATATTGATCTTCTCAATCAAAAATCCCCAAAGAGTCATCAAGTTAACATTGCACCTCTGCTTGACTCCAAATACCATCATTACTGTCATGTTAATATTTTACCCCTGAATAGTACTAACTTTGCGAACCTAATATGTTAACATTACACCTCTATCAGTTTGATTCCGTTGACTGGTTAACATTACACCTCTGTTGACTTTCCCTACTATCATGTTAACACTACACCTCTGAGCAATACCAATTTGATCAAATTGTCATGATAACATTACACCTCTGTCTGTTATTTTATTTCACTAGTTAACATTACATCTCTGTCAAATATCTTCATACTGTCATGTTAACATTACACCTCTAAACAGTGTTAGTTTGGTCAAACCGTTATGTTAACACTACACCTCTATCAGTTTGATCCCAACATTATTCTCCCCAACAAAGATGTCACTATGATATGTTCACATTACACCTCTATCGTACACATGTCCTATGTAGACAAAAGGTTCTTTTATTTATTTATTAAAAGAGCTAAATGGTTACAAAAGATTCTTGCAGGGAAAATGGATAAAAAGTGTGTATCTGTGCAATACACTCAGCCATTCTAGAGTCCCTAGCATCATGAGCACTCTTCTGAGCCTTCTCCTTGAAGATCCGAGGGTCAATGGGAGTAGCCTGTGATTTGATGATAGAAAGCTCTTCGTCTCAGACTGAAGTTCTGCAACTTGAGAATCCCACTTCTTGTTGAATTTAGCTTGGTCAATTTCAAGCTCTTCCTTCTAACGTTGAGCTACATCCAGACATGCCTGAGCCACAACAATGGTTGCTTTAGCCTCATTGATCACTACATCCTTTTCTTGGATAGCACTTTGTAGCTCTGGTTGATAACCTTCAACGAGGGCAATGCTATCGTTTAGACTCTGAACTTTCATGCTGACCTATCCATTTCCATGCGAGCAGATTTGCTGACCTTACGATGAGTTACCGACAAACGAAGGAATTCGAGCTCAGCAATACTATTAAGATCGGCTATACGGAGATTTTGCAACTCTCAGCAAGAGAGCTCAACTTTGTCAATCACCATCCTGAAGGGTTCAGTACGAGCGAAACCGGCAACTGATATCAAGACGCCCAACTGATCTCTCAAAATTTTGAGAGTGCGAGTAGATAGCTCTCTCTGATATTTCAAGGCGAGAGCAACACTTTGGTTGAACAAGCTCATCAAACTCTCCGTCAAGATTTTTATCTCCATCTCGACCAAGCCCTCAAGATCAGGAGATTGGGGAATATCCACATGACTCGAAGAACCTGCTCCTGTGAAGACCACCGTTGCATCAGTGGTAGTTAAAAGGATAGTTGGCATGTATCCGTTCATTGCCTGACATAAAAAATGGCGCGAGCGTAACCAAGAGGTTCGACACAGCAGGTGGTACTGTAGATGTCACCACGGTAGATGGAACAGCGACCCTCACAATCATAGCCGTAATCATCGGCACATCCGTAAGCATGACTTCAATTCCTGTAGGTGATACCTCTAGCTCATTTGAAGCAGCTGCAACCATGTTCAGGCCTTCATCAGAGCGAGATCCAGAACTTGGTGGCACCAAACTTTTCGGTATCAGAGAAACCGAAGCATCATCATCATCATCATCAGAAGACCAGTGAATGACCAGTCTCCACCACACTAACGAAATAGGTGCTAGTGTAGGAGCTTCAGTCATATCAATAATAGGCACGGACTCCAAAACACCAGAGGCACCCTCAAAGTCAGTTACAGGCTTAAAATGACCGCTCGTAAGGGAAGACGTAGATATTGCTTCATCCATGGCTCTGAAGTCGAGTTCATCATCTGTTATATAGATAGAATGTCTGATTATCAAAATGGAGCAATCACACAAGACTGACAGAAAATACCTGGCATGTACGAAGAGCCACCAATGTCACTGATATCGCCTGCATTGTCAGGCTCAATCAAATAGGCATTAGTGTCATCATGCCCATAATCCACTTGCTCCTCATCGTCGTCTAGAGGAATGGGCTCTTTACCTGCACACAAGGAGAAGTGCATCAGTTAAAAAGCACTTCAAGTCGAGTGGTGCTAATATATGAACAGATTTCACCTGAAGAGCCAACCCTAGGTGCTTGCACTGGGACCGCAGGGGACTTTTCTCTGACCCTCAAAGAGTCTACATGCTCAGGCTTAGGGGATGCCAAGCACTGCTTCTTTGAAGGTGGCGGAGGAGGAGGGATATGCAACGGTCTCTTTCCTATGCCCCGTCCCCTACCAGATGCTTCTTGACGAACCACATGCTCAGTCAGTTCTCGAATGTTTATACGAACGTGCCTTTGAGGTGTGGGCTGCTCACCTGGCACTTCCCGATCCTCATCTGGCACACATTCTACCAGAAATTCTTAAAGTCCAGGAGCTCTATTCTTAGAACCCTTCTTCGAGAGTTCCCTGTACCTCCGGGTAATCCAAAACAACCCAGTTTTGTTTACCTGAAGGAAGGGGGGACACTCACTTTGCTATACCATTTATAGAACCCCAATGTCATGTAACAGTTGGGCATGTGATGGGGAAGCAAGAATCTAGCCTCTGTAACCCCCACAGCAAAGTGGTACCAAGCATGAGCTCCATCTATTAAGCTCCCAGTACACAACAATCCAGGATTTGGATTCCTAACGTACAGTTGATCGTAGCCAAAGTGACGAGCAAACTGACAAGGAAAGTAGGGTTCCATGTAGCACTCCGTACCATTCAACCTAGCAACGAGATGACCTGGTCGAATGTTTACCAACCAGTTGAAGCATCTACTAGGTAAGCAGATGAAGCGCTCACTACTCATGCCGTCTTCAAACTCGTCCCCAGGATTCGTGCTATCAATCGAAGGGAAACAACAGTAAAGATGATAGTGGTCCTTGTTTTAAAGAATTCTATGGACTCTAGCAAGGTATTTGACCATCCATTTCGAGCATTCGCACCTCTAGAGCAAAGCAACATTCGCTCCACCAGGCATAGCTGCGAACATCAGTGGAGAGTAGTGTTCAGTGAACCATATCACCAAATACGTATATGGTAACTCCATCCTAGGATTGGACACTAGGTTCCTTGCACAGCGCTCCTCCTCCTTCATATATTCAGTGGCCAATTCCCTTAGGCCATGATGGACGCAACTCACCATTGTAGGTAGAAGAGCTAATTGATACCGAGACGCCAGCAACACAGCAGGGTATAGCACTTTGATGGAAATGTGATCATTTGGCCGAGAAGGCACGACATAACCTTTAAGCCAAATTGAGAAGCATCCTGCGAGCAACGCCAACTTAGATATTGGCTCCTTTGCTTGATGGTGAAAGCTCTCAAACTTATCACCAGTGCGGAACCCACACACATCTGAGTCAGCGGTGTGTAAAACAGAGCTCTCATTACAAATATGAGTTTCAACCTCATCGTCTGTGGCTGGTGAGATCGGACTCACGTTTTCCTTCTTACTCTTGTTGGGAAATAGATATTCAGCCCAAGGAACGGGAGGAATGGTAAAATCATGCCTAGCAATCGAGAGGGTCTGTTGGCAAATAAGGAAGTAGCAAACCAATTCCCTAAAGGTCTCCACAACATGCGCAACATTTGAGAGAGCACCCAACTCTCCATTGGTGGGGAAGAACTCCTCATAAGGACGAGCCCCATGGGTAAACAAGACACTTCGAACATCTCATGCAAAGCGATCTCGAGCTCTCCTGCCGGAGTGAAGAAGGTATTGCTATCAGCATTGTATAGCTCTAGAATGTCGTACAGTATGGGTGCACAGATCTCAGCACCATCTTTTGAAGCACTCATTGCAGCATAGAGCCCCAACATTCACAACTTCTCCCCAAAGGTGAAAAGAGCAAAATCCACCAAACGGGTCCACCATTGGGTATTTGTTGATTTTATCCAGCCCGAGAACCTGACATCCCCGTCCGGATACTGAGCGTCACTCTTGGCAAGTTCACTCCCACAAGTATTCAAGACAACGACGACTTCATTGACAGGAGCATCCTCATTCACAAAGCCCAGACGCAA
Organism: Asparagus racemosus; assembly: GCA_037177215.1. Classification (NCBI taxonomy): domain Eukaryota; kingdom Viridiplantae; phylum Streptophyta; class Magnoliopsida; order Asparagales; family Asparagaceae; genus Asparagus; species Asparagus racemosus. The sequence goes on from JBAKGM010065179.1 coordinate 13,237, forward strand.
GCCTGTAATGTTGACTCTAAAGAGTCCTTCCTGACAAAAGCTGATTTCATGCTTCAAAGAGTCTATCTTAACGCTATCATCCCTATTGGTAAGATTATAGTGCATAAGGCGAGGCACAGCAAGACACTATAGGAATATGATAGATACTTGACGGTCAATCGCAAGTAGTGCAAAACGACGATCTCCCTGTGTTCGCGCGGAAAAAAGTTGCTTCGATTCTCATTGCAATTGAACTCGTTACAAATTTGTTTTTTACAACGAAATTCAAGAAAGACCTTGCCTTTTTATAAGGCTTACAATGAAAAAATTAAAAAAAGAAAGATTACAACTTTTCGCTTTTGAACAAACGCGGGATCCGTTTATCGGACCCTCGCTTGCGTGGGTATCTTTGCCTGTGCCGGGGACTCTATTCCGTCCGTGGACCACCGCGCAATCCTGATCTTCAATCGACGATCCAGATGCTGGGTTTGTGGATTTAAGGGGTTTGTTTCACGAGGGAAACAAACGCCTGACGGGGATCAGCCCATGAAGGGGATGATCCGGAGCGGGCGAGATCTACTAGGAGAAATCACACGCTTTCCATAGCCTAGGACACAACCTAGACTTGAGGGGCCCTGAGCCTAAGATGCAGCTTAGACTTGAAGGTGAGTTAGATTACAAACCTGACCTGGATCTAGCGGGTATTGGCTCGAGCGACGTGGATCTGACGTATACAGCAGCACGATCTTTGCCGACAGCAACTTGTTGAACTTGCAGAGCTCCCGCACAAGGATCCAACCTTCAGAAAATTTTCCAACCCCCAGAACTGTGCACCCCCCTGTATTTATAGCACTCAAGAGAGAGGGGGGTTCAAGTGCTTGGCCAAAGGTTGGCCGAGCACTTCGGCCAACTTGGCCGAAGCATGGTCGGCCGTGGCCGAGTTGCTTCGGCCATTTGGCCGAAGTTGGCGCGTTTCGTCACTTTTCGTCATTTTTTCTGACGTTTTGCCCGTTCTGATCAGTGTTCCGATATTTCTGGCCTTATTTTGGCTATTTTGTTGATTGGATTGGCACTGCGTCGCCGCTTGGATTCGGTTAACCGTGCCGCGTTGACGTTCGAGTCTGATCGACTCGCGTCACTGATTCTCGCTAATTTGGAACTTCACTGTCGGATTTATTCCACGATATGTCGCTCCGTTGACGTATATGCCTGTTCGCGTCGAAAGTGAGATTCTTTGCTGTTTCCATTACCAAATGTTTTGAAAATGAATACAATTGAAAGATTACACGTGTAAAACTCTCAATTACAAAGACAATTGAATCACTCTC
>JBAKGM010065275.1:0-14530 GCA_037177215.1 Asparagus racemosus
TCTACCTAGGCAATCTTCAAAGGAGGTAGAATCTCACCTCATAGACCTAGCAAAAAAAAAGAATCAGCATGAATGCTGACCAGGCGCCAAGATTACAATAAAGTAACCTGGAACAAGTCAAAGCAAGGGCGGAGCAGGACCAAAACCAAAGAAAGCAGACCATCGAAACAAGATGACTGAGGTGCAGAGCCAAATCCATCCTATCAAAGGCGAAGAATGAGACCCTACCACGGAAAAAAACCATGTGAAAGATCTGACTGATCACTGTGAGGAGACGAAGAAAGACCACTCCGCAGACTCACTACATGCCTAAGAGACGGGCTCAAGTCACACACACTTCCAAAATAAAAGCGTTCAAGAGCCCTAGTGAGTGCCAGGATACAGATACGTAGTAAAGCTCAACGGACCGGTTCCACACGTCATCAACCTCACCTTCTTTCTATCTCATTCCCTGAGGGTAGTCATCCTAGCTGGTTTTTCGGATTTGAAAGGTCATCTCGCGCCTCTGCTCGATCGACTATGTCCTACATGGTATTTTACCAGAGGATGCGAAGGGAAGAGAATCCATCTGGCGAAGAGCTCCAAGGTTCTTCTATGACGCAGAGACCCAGATATTATATTGTCATGGGTACGACGGCTTGTTACTCCAGTGTCTTTCAAACAAAGAGGTAGAAGAAGTCCTTCAAGAAGCGCACGGAGGAGAATGCGGCGCACATCAGCCTGGGCCCAAACTCTATGATCGTATTAGGAGGATGGGATATTTCTAGCTAACGATGGTCAATGACGCAATCGAGTACGCTCGAAAATGCCACACATGTCAAATTCACGCGAACTACATGCATCAGCCTCCAGAGCAGTTGCATCTTTCAGCTACATCCTGGCCGTTCGAGACATAGGGAATGGATATTGTGGGTTCTATTTTTTCTCCGTTAGTCAAAGGTGATCGGTTCATTCCTACCATCACTGACTATTTCTCCAAGTGGGCGGAAGCAATCCCCCTTAAAGAGGTGAAGACGAGCAACGTCATCAAGTTCATTAAGCACCATGTCATCTATCGACACGGTGTGCCAAGACGGATCGTGCATGACAACAGTCCTCAATTCATCAGCAATTCCTTTATCAGGTTTTGTGAGAAATTCAAGATCTAAGACATCTCGTCAACGGCCTACAATCCCGATGTGAACGGATTAGCAGAGGCATTCAATAAGATGATCATTAAAATTTTGTCAAAGCTTGTGAAAACCAACAAGCGAGACTAGGACGATAAACTCAGAGAAGCACTCTGGGCATATCACACCACCGTACGCACACTGACCAGAGTGACTCTGTACTCTCTGGTCTACAAGTGTGAAGCAGTTCTTCCGCTGGAAGTCCAGATCCCGTCACTTCACATTGCCCTCGCAACGGATATGACGACTGAAGAACAATATCAGAAACGTCTCGAAGAACTCGAGATGTTGGATGAAAAGTGCCTAGAAGCTCAACAACGCATTGAGTTCTACCAAGTCAAGATGTCGAGAGCTTTCAATAAGAAAGTACGACAGAGGGGTTTTAAGGAAGGAGATCTGGTCCTCGCTGCTCAACGACCGATAATCCTCAACTCTAAAAAAAAGGTAAATTTGAACTCAAATGGGAAGGCATGTTCGTAATAGAGACGGTCTATTTGAATGGTGCTTATCGCCTGATTAACCATAATGGCAACAGGCAAATGATGCTAATAAATAGGAAGTTCCTGTAAAAGTACTACCCTTAGTACATTCGGGATAACCCGTTTTAACGGGAAGTTCCTCCTAGGATATTTTGCCCATTTTCCTCGAGAATAACCCTGAATTTATCCTCCACTACAAATTTCCTCATCGATCAAACTCATTGGCGGTGGGACTATAAAATTTTTCTGGTCCAAGCTACCAAAATCCCCTCTTAATTCCTTCCATGAACAAGAGGTCCACGTAAAATTTCCTTCACGCTGGAGATAGAATATAAAATTCTTCCTCTCTAAGCGTGAGACCCCCTCCATGATAAACGAAAGGGCTCTATCCTTTCCTCTTCGATCACGCCTCCCCAAGGTTAAGATTGAAGTGGACTTTCATCTCGATAAACAAGAAACTCATTCTCGATCACTTTGTGCCGACTAAAGGTTACCTGAATCTTTCTGATTTTCTAAGTGGAGATCCCACTCTTAGTCTCACCCCCCCTTCAGGTAGCGCCGACTGAAGGCATGCGCCAAGATTTTCAGATCAGGTTGTCTGACTGAAGGCCACCTGAATCTTTTCAGTTCTCAGAGCGGAGATTCTACTTTTAGTTCCATCCATCTCCTAGGTAGCGCTCAAGTTGTCTGACTGAAGGTCGCCTGAATCTTTTCAGTTCTCAGAGTGGAGATCCCACTCTTAGTTCCATCCATCTCTAAGGTAGCGCCGACTAAAGGTATGTGCAGGGATTTTTAGATCAGGTCGTCCGATAAAGATCGCCTGAATCTTTTCAGTTCTCAGAGTGGAGATCCCAGTCTTAGTTCCATCCTTCTCCCAAGTAGCACCGACTGAAGGTATACGCTGAGGTTTTTAGATCAGGCCATCCGACTGAAGGTCGCCTGAATCTTTTCGGTTCTCAGAGTGGGGATCCCACTCTTAATTCCATCCTTCTCCCAGGTAATGCCGACTGAAGGCATGCACCAAGATTTTTAGATCAGGTCGTCCGACTGAAGGTCATCTGAATCTTTTCGATTCTTTGAGTGGAGACCACACTCTTAGTCTCATCCTTCTCCCAGGTAGCGCCAACTGAAGGTATGCGCCGGGATTTTCAGATTAGATCGTCTGACTGAAGGTCGCCTAAATCTTTTTAATTCTCAAAGTAGAGATCCCACTCTTAGTTCCATCCTTCTCCTAGGTAGCGCCGACTGAAGGTATGCACCAGGATTTTCAGATCAGGTTGTTCGACTGAAGGTCGCCTGAATCTTTTTCGATTCTCTGAGTGGAGACCCCACTCTTAGTCTCATCATTCTCCCAGGTAGCACCTACTGAAGATATGAACTGAGATTTTCAGATCAGGTCGTCTGACTAAAGGTCACCTGAATCTTTTCGGTTCTTAGAGTGGAGATCCCACTCTTAGTTCCATCCTTCTCCTAGGTAGCGCCGACTGAAGGTATGCACTGGAATTTTCAGATCAGGTCGTCCGATTGAAGGTCGTCTGAATCTTTCTGATTCTCTGAGTGAAGACCCCACTGTTAGTCTCATCCTTCTCCTAGGTAGCGCCGACTAAAGGTATGCGCTGGGATTTTCAGATCAGGTTGTCTGACTAAAGGTCACCTGAATCTTTTCAGTTCTTAGAGTGGAGATCCCACTCTTAGTTCGATCCTTCTCCCAGGTAGCGTCGACTGAAGGTATGCGCTAGGATTTTCAGATCAGGTCATGCGACTGAAGGTCACCTAAATCTTTTCCGATTCTCTGAGTGGAGACCCCACTCTTAGTTCCATCCATCCCTTCCAGGTAGCGCTGACTGAAGGTATACTGTGGGATTTTCAGATCAGATCATCCGACTGAAGGTCGTCTAAGTCTTTCTGATTCTCTGAGTGGAGACCCCACTCTTAGTCTCATCCTTCTCCCAGATAGCACCGACTGAAGGTATGCGCCAGAATTTTCAAATCAGGTTGTCCAATTGAAGGTCACCTGAATCTTTTCAGTTTTCGAAGTGGAGATCTCACTCTTAGTTCCATCCTTCTCCCAGGTAGTGCCGACTGGAGGTATGCGCTAGGATTTTCAGATTAGGTCATCCGACTGAAGGTCGCCTGAATGTTTTTTGATTCTCTGAGTGGAGAACCCACTCTTAGTCTCATCCCTTCCACGTAGCGCCGACTGAAGTTATGCGCTGGGATTTTCAGATCAGGTCGTCTGACTGAAGGTCACCTGAATCTTTTCCGATTCTCTGAGTGGAGACCCCACTCTTAGTCTCATCCCTTCTAGGTAGCACTGACTGAAGGTATGTGCTAGGATTTTTAGATCAGGTCGTCCGACTGAAGGTCGTCTGAATCTTTCCGATTCTTTGAGTGGAGACCCTACTCTAGTCTCATCCTTCTCCCAGGTAGTGCCGACTAAAAGTATACGTCGGGATTTTCAGATCAGGTCGTCTGACTGAAGGTCGCCTGAATCATTTTAGTTCTCGAAGAGGACATCCCACTCTTAGTTCTATCCTTCTCCCAGGTAGCACTGACTGAAGGTATACGCCAAAATTTTCAGATCAGGTCGTCCGACTGAAAGTCGCCTGAATCTTTTTCGATTCTCTGAGTGGAGACCCCATTCTTAGTCTCATCCTTCTCCTAGGTAGCACTGACTGAAGGTATGCGCCAGGATTTTCAGATCAGGTCATCCGACTGAAGGTTGCCTGAATCTTTTTCGATTCTCTGAGTGGAGACCACATTCTTAGTCTCATCCTTCTCCCAAGTAGCACTGACTGAAGGTATGCACCGAGATTTTTAGATCAGATCGTTCGACTAAAGCTCACCTAAATCTCTTCAATTCTCAGAGTGGAGATTCCACTCTTAGTTCCATCCTTCTTCCAGATAGCACCGACTGAAGGTATGCACTAGGATTTTCAGATTAGGTCGTCCGACTGAAGGTCATCTGAATCTTTCTTATTCTCTGGGTGGAGACCCCACTCTTAATCTCATCCTTCTCCCAGGTAGCGCCGACTGAAGGTATGCGTCGGGATTTTTAGATCAGGTTGTCCGACTAAAGGTCGCCTGAATCGTTTTAGTTCTTCGAGTGGAGATCCCACTCTTAGTTCCACCCCTCTCCTAGGTAGCGCCGACTGATGGTATGCGCTGAGATTTTTAGATCAGGCTGTGCCTGAATCTTCTCCACTCCTTGGGCAGGGATCCTGCTTTTGGTTTCACTTCTTTAGTATGAGAGACAGAATACAAAATTCTTCCTCTCTCACACCAATTTTGACATTTCAACAAGAAATCCTTTGATCTAAGATTCGTCTTGGGGAATTTGATCCTGAATCCTAAGTAGGGATAAGTCGACGCCTCACACGTGTCGCCGGTTTAGTCTTTCTCCGATTGAAGAAGACAACAGAATTCTAGTCTGGGGTATTTTATCCCGAAGCCTAAGAAGGGATAAAGTCAACATCTCACAATCATTGTCAGTTTAGTCTTTTTTCTATTGAAGAAGACACCAGAGTCTGATTCTGGAGAATTTTATCCCGAAGCCTAAGAAGGGATAAAGTCAATGCCTTACACACGTTGTTGGTTAATTCTTAACCGTAAAAAGAATAAACACCAACATATTCAAGAGTGTGGCGGGTCGTTATTAATAACACCAAAATCCATACCTTACACGCATGGGGAATCTTATTCTAAATCCAAAGAAGGAATAAGTCAACGTCTCACACGCGTTGCTGGTTTACTCTTTTTCCATTTGAAGAAGATACTAGAGTTTGATTCTGGGATATTTTATCCTGAAGTCTAAGAAGGGATAAGACTACGCGTAACACACGTTGCCAGGTAGTCTCTTGCCCGTAAAAGAGTACCAAGTCTACATATTCGGCATCGTAGCATGAAGTCTAAAAGAGTCTCATTTTTTTAGCACAACGTCACGTGCGGAATGGGTTTAGAAAATCTGCACGCTAGCCCGATTCAAACGGTAATTGGTAAAGGCTTATTAAATCCATTGATGGCTGAGGGTTTGCCAAAAATTCTATAAGTATTATGGTTAATTATTTCAAATGAAATAAAAGAATCATAATAAATGATGAAAAGAGGGAAGTTTATGGCGAGGGACCTTCGGAGATCCTCCTACAGCCCAGCCCTGAGAGAGTTCTCATTGGCGTTCAGAGTCTTCGCAGATTTCGGCAAGCTTCTTCGGCGATAGCCCTTGTCAGCTCTAAGACACAGAAGACCTCTCTCTACTTAGAGTTCTCACACGAGTTGCGCCATTTTGGCCACACTAGAAGCAAGACGAGAGTGGATATCACTTAGGGAGCTGATTTCTCAATGAATGCCATCTCAACGTGGTTCTCCCAGATTCCACGGCATCTGAACCTCGAGACCGCAAAAGACTCGAGTGTCGCACCATATTTCCAGGCGTGTAGATAGTCAAAAAGTCTAGTCCTGAAGATGAAGGTCTAGTCCTGAAGATGAAGGTCATATACCCCAGTTGCAAAATCGTGAGACTCGAGATTTGCCCACACAATGAAGCTCAAGACTCAACTGAAGTTCGCCCATGTAGTGAAACTCAAGATTCAACTGAGGTTCGCCTGCGCAACGAAGCTCGACATTTAACCGAGGTTCACTTATGCAGTGAAGCTCATCGTAATGGCCACGAAGACCCTCGAACAGCTATTCAGCGGGGATATCACCCATCAAGGGTCAATCTTCATCCAGCTCAACATATTCAAGCCCCAGAAAAACTCCAAGAAGGTACACGAGTATAAACTGTTTTCTATTTCGGCTGAGAAATTCCTAGAAAATATTTTTATTTTTTTAGGATAACTCACAGATACTCCAAGAAGGTACACGGGTATAAACTATTTCCTATTTCGGCTAAGAAGTTCCTAGAAAATATTTTAAGGATAACTCGCTGCAAACTCTAAGAAGGTACACGAGTATAAACTGTTTCCTATTTTGGCTGAGAAGTTCCTAGAAAATATTTTTATTTTTTAGGATAACTCACTGATATTCCAAGAAGGTACACGAGTATAAACTGTTTCCTATTTCAGTAGAGAAGTTCCTAGAAAATATTTTAAGGATAACTCGCCGCATACTCCAAAAAGGTATACGAGTATAAACTGTTTCCTATTTTTTTGAGAAGTTCCTGAAGACTATTTTCATAAAGTATTCTTAAGGATAACTCAACAACCTCCAAATGGGTATATGGGGATAAATTAATTCTCAAAAACTCTGGTAAACGCATGAGTATAAACTGTGTTGATGCCGGGCAACGCGTCACCGCCGGGGGATTCGCTGATTAACGGTTCGATTCTAAGCAAAATTGGATGCCGCTCAACGCGTCGCACTTGCCGATTGAAGGTTAAACTCTGCACATTTTGATGCTAATCAACGCATCGTAATGAAGAATTCCCTGACCAATGGAGGATTCTCGTAAAAAGTTTGATGGTCAGTCGAACGACAATTCACTAACACTAGTCGCAAACAAATGAACTCAATCAGCTTCAAGATTCCAACAGCGGTCAAGCAAAAAAATGCAGCACTGTAACGCTTTCAGTTATCCTACAGAGCACTGGAGAATCTGAAAGAATTTGAGGAATCAAATACTGAAGCTAATCTCAAAAAAATTCATCTATCAACTTCAAGTCAAGATCCTGTCAATGGTCAGATAAAAAAATGCAGTACCGTGATGCCTTCAGTTATCCTACAAAGCATTGGAGAGTCTGAAAGGATCAGAGAGATTGAACACCGAAGCCATTCACAGGTCCTGTCACACTGACTGAAGGTTGGGACCCATCATATCCAAAGTATCCCAGGCTCGTCTTAAAAAAAAGTCGAGACTGAGACACTTTGGAGGGGGTATCTGTAGGTGTTGAAAAATGCTTATCAGTACCCAAACGAGACTCGTGGTGGTGGATTGACAATCGACAACCCATCCGACGCAGCGACTAAGAACCGTTGATGATGTAACTTCGCCACAAGACGCATAAAGCGAGTTGACGAACACATGAAGTGAGTCGGCAAGGCATGCAAGTCAGCGAAGTGACGGATCGTGGAATAAATCTAACAACAAAGCTTCAGATCAGCGAGTTTCGACAAGGCGAGTAAACCAGACTCGAACGTCGATGAGACGGACTCAAGTGTTGACGGAACTGCACCAATCAAACTCTAGAATCAAATGAGATGATCAACCAGAATTAGGTTCAATGTCACCGGATGGATCGAGATCGGAGAAATCACTAGACTCGCACGTTGATGAGATCACCGGACTTAACCTGTCGACGGGATTGAACCGATCAAGTTTCGAGTCAGCGAGAAAATCAATTAGACATGGACCTGATACAACGGTGGCATGATCGGAAGAAAACGACGCTAGAAAAGTGCCAGGCGAACGTCGAAAACACTGAAACAGTGCCTCGACCAAGGCCGAGACACCAAGTGGTGTCTCGGCCACTTGCCCGAGACACCACTTATTGTCTAGGCCAACTTGGCCAAGACACCAAGGTGTCTGGCCACAAAACACCTCCCCTTCACCTATAAATAGAGAGGGGGGTCTCAGATCTCAAGGTTGGAAATTCTAAACCTCCAGGCGAGATCCACGTGAGCTTTTGCACAGATCTGAGTATTTGTAAAATCAAAAAAGCCAGATCTAGATCCCGTGCAAGCGACGAAAGTCTTCCGACTCAGATCTACACGGCGAGGAGAAGAGCCCAGGTCAGATCCACGATCTCACCCTCTTCGTCTTAATCCTAGGGTCAGTGCGTGACTTCGCTTCGTCAATTTCACCCACTCCGGCGATCATCTCCTTCGTGAGTTGATCTCCGTCGATATTTTATTTCCTTCATGAAATAAACACCTCAGATCCGTAGATCTACTGCCTAGATCGAATCACGCGGCAGTCCACGGACGGAATAGAGTCCTCGGCACAGGCAAAGACACCCACGCAAGCGAGGGTCCGATAAACAGATCCCGCATTTGTTCAACTAGCGTAGCAAAGTTGAATCTTTTCAGTTCGCGTTGTAAGACTTATAAAAAAGGTGAGATTTTTATTTGAATTTCGTTGTAAAAAACAAATTTATAATGGATTCACTTGTAATGACAATCAACACAACTTTCCTCACGAATAGTCGTCTAGGCTATTACTGGCCAACGATGATTGCAGATGAAGTGGCTTATACAAATGGTGTCATGCGTGTCAAGTCCATGCCGACTTTCTGCACTAATCTCTAGAAGAGTTGCATTCGACTACCGCTTCATGGCCATTCGAGACCTCGAGTATGGACATTATTGGGCAAATTAGCCCACCATCTACTAAAGGCATCGATTTATCCTCAACATCACTGATTAGTTCTCCAAATGGGTTGAAGCTGTTTCGCTCAGAGAGGTCAAGACATCTAATGTGGTTAAGTTCTCAAAACACAGTGTTATTTATCAATTCGACATCCCTCGAAGGATTGTTCATGACCACAATCCACAGTCTATGAGTCAACTATTCTTCAGATTTTGCCACAAGTTCAGAATTTAAGATGTGACTTCTATACCACATAATTCGACTGCTAATGGTCTAGCCTAAGCTTTCAACAAAATCATCATCAAACTTCTAAAGAAGTTCATCTCCTCCAACAAACGAGATTGGAATGAGAAATTTGGAGTGTGTTTATGGGCTTATTGAACAATAGTCCACAGTCCTACTGGCTCCACACATTTTCCCTTAGTCTACGGAAGTGAAGCTGTGATCCCACTAGAAATTCAGATGTCATCATTGAGAATCACTCTTGTTGAGAAAATGATGACTAAAGAACATTATCAAAAGTGGCTCCAAGAACTAGAGGCACTAGATGAGTTGAGACTTCAAGCTCAACAAAGAATTGAGATTTACAAGTCACGGCTCTTGAGAGCCTTCAACAAGAGAATCAAATAACGATTCTTCAAAGAAGGTGACCTGGTCTTAGCTGTTCGTTGACCTATGGTCATAACAAACAAGACTAAGGGTAAATTCCAACCCAAGTGAGAATGTCCATTTATAGTAGAGACAATCTACTCGAATAGAGCTTATCACCTAATTGACCCAAACAGTAATAGGCTCATGACGCCAATCAATGGGAAGTTTTTCAATTCCCCTTGATCCTGACCAATTTCATCTCCCCTCAGAGACTGGTCACATTTAAGTTTCCACCTCTAACCATAAATATTAATCATTCTGATCTAAAACCCCAATCAAAATACCTAATGAGTCATCAAGTTAACGCCACATCTCTACTTGGGTCCAAAATATATCACCATCGTCATGTTAACATTATACATCTGAATGGCTCCCTCCCTTTGTGATCTAACTGGTTAACATTACACCTCTGTCGTAATGTCATGTCAACTGGTTAACACTACACCTCTGTCGACTAGTTTCTTTAGATTTGACTGGTTAACATTACATCTCTATCAATCCATTGCTATCAAAAATCAATCTATTAACATTACACTTCCATTGATTTCCTGCCTTAAGTTAACATTATACTTTCAAATGGTAGTCGTCCTTTGGACTTCTTCAAACTCGACAAGTTAACATTACACCTCTGTTAGATGTTTTGTTTGAAACATTAACATTCCACCTCTATCGAATACTTTAGCACTGTCATGTTAACACTACACCTCTGAGTAGTACCAATCTCACAAAACTTGATACATTAACATTACACTTCTATCAGTTCAACTTTATTTCCTCTTCATCAGAGTTATGAATACGATATGTTAACACTACACCTCTATGTACATATATCAAAATGGCAAAAGTTAATTGTTATTATTATTATTGTCAAGAAAGAGCTATAGGTATTACAAATGGAGAGAAAACCCTAAAGGGAATACGAATATAAGGAATGGATGCGAGCAATACACTCGTTCACCTTGGTATTCCTAGCTTCAAGAGCGCTTTTCAGAGCTCTTGCCCTCAGGATGCTCAGGTCAATAGGAGTTGATTGGGCCATAGCAGTTTCTAATTTAGTTGTCTCAGCTTGAAGTTGAGAAGCCTTAAACTCACGCTCGGTGACCAACCTAGAGAACTTAAGTTCAAGCTCCTCCTTTTGCTGTTGAGCTGCCTCCAACTGGGCTTGAGCTGCCATAATGGTTGCTTTGGCCTCCTCAATGGTAGCTTCCAGCTCAGATATGGTGTTGTTAAGCTCCACCTGACTACCATCAACAATTGCAAGGTAGTTTTTCAATTCATGCAACCTTTTACTTTTTGCTCAAGCCAGAGAACTTAAGTGCAAGCTCCTCCTTCTACTGTCGAGTTGCCTCCAACCGGGCTTGAGCTGCAATAATGGCTGCTTTGGCCTCCTCAATGGTAGCTTCCAGCTCAGATATGGTGTTGTTAAGCTCCACCTGACTACCATCAACAAATGCAAGGTAGGAATTCAATTCATGCAACCTTCTACTTATCTGCTCAAGCTCCTGGTGAGCAGATTCGTCAATTTCATGGCATGACACTACGAGTCAACGAAATTCAAGCTTGGATGTAAGTGTTATGAAGCTGTTGAAGTTTCTAGAATTGAAACTCGGCTTCGTCGATCATCCTCTTATAGGGTGCAGCATGCTTGATTCTCGCGATCGACACCTGGACACCAAGCTATTCCCTCAATACATGAAGAGTGCAAGCAGACAAGCCTTTGTTGGCAGCCAAATTAACTTCAACACTTTGATTGAATATCTTCATCAAGCACTTGCTCACAATCTAAATCTCTAACTCGATCAAATCATCAGTATCAGATTGCGGAATCTCTACACGACTTGAAGAACTCGCTTTGGTCGAGACTACCAATGCATCAGTCGTCAATGAAACAACTAGCATATGTTGCTCTTGACCACCACTTGGCAGAAGAAATGGGGCGAGTGAAGCCAACACGCTCGAAACAGTTGCTATAAGTGAAGCCGTCGATATTACTTGGACCACAGGACAGAATGCTGCACAACCAATACCATTGTCACTGGCGCATCTGTTAGTGCACCCATGGTACCTTCATCCCCAGCAAGGGAACCTATCCTTTTGACGAGTTCAATGGTTGCCCTCAGCACATCTGTTGATGCAATTTCAATAGTGGTAGTTATAATTTCAGGCTTTGTAAGCATATCCATCGTGTCGATAGGTTTTGCCATTGTCTCTAGCACGTCCACTGTCATAGCCTTGATAGTAGTGGTCTCGACCCCTGATTCGACAGGCTCACCTATCATTGCCACAAGTTTGTCTTCAAGCTGAGGCATAGGTCTTGGAGGAACTACCCTCCTAACTATTGCTAGAATCAGGAAAATTAAAATATCATCATCGTCTTCTTCAGACAATTCCAGTACAATCAGTTTATGCTGAATCACTGAAACTGATGCAGATGCATGACTCACCACCATGATGGTTGTTGGTTCAGGCTCAATAGCGCTGGAAGTCATAACAAATCCAATTGTTGATGCGAGCTCATCATTAGCGGGGGTGGACATGGGAGCAGCTTTACTATTGGTCCCCAAATTAGGTTCACTAACTGTGGAGAAATAAACACAGTGTTAACTATCAGGGCAAAGAGACTGTACAAATCTGACCAGGGAATATCATACTTGGCATATAGGAAGAACTGCCTACATCACCCTCGAAGCTCGTATCATTAGGCTCGGTCAAATAGGCGTCAGTTTTAGCCTCATAATCTACCTTCTCTTTGCCATCACATTGTTCTTGTTCAAGAGATGGGTTCTTTGCGTGCATACAAGAAGCGCACATCAATCAAATGCACTTCAAGAAAACCAATGCAAGGATATAAGTAAAGCTTACCTGAGGGTACATGAGGCTCAACTTTAGGTTACTGTGCCGGAACCGTAGAGGACCCTTCTTGGACCCCAGAAGAACCTTTGGGCACAAGCCTTTGCTCAGCTCCTGAAGGTATTAAATGCTGCTTCTTTGATGGTTCTCGCAGAAGATGGGCTTATAATGGCCTCTTTCCTCGAGCCCCCCTTCCTCTGCTAGGTGCTCCTCAACAAACTGTTGATTCTAACAGTTCCCCAATATTGATACTAATTGGCCATTGAGAAAATAGTTATCCACTCAGTGCCTCCCAATCATCACTTTCTGGTGCACTTTCTGACAGAAAATCCTAGGGCCCAGAATCTCTACTTTTCGAACCCTTCCTAGCCAATTCCTTAAACTTTCAGTTGATGCACCATAAACTAGTTTTGTTCACCTAAAAATTAGAATTGGGGACAATCATCATGTTGTACCACTTGTAAAGCCCTAACATCATATAATAGTTAGGTACGTAGTGGGGAAGTATGAATTTGGCCCCTATAACTTTGGTAGCAAAATGATACCAACCACGAGCACCGTCCACCAAGCTCCCTAAGCACAACAACCTTGTATTCGGATTCCCGACATAAAGTTGGTCATACTTGAATTGTTAGGTGAATCAGCCAGGCAAATACGGCTCGACATAGCACTCAGTTCTATTTAACCGAGCAATGGTGGCCTGACCTGATGCTGAGTAGCTAGTTGAAACATCCACTCGTTAAGTAGGTGAATCCTTCAGGACATGAGCCATCTTCAAATTTGTCCCTAGGGTTGGTACCATCAATCTCGAGAAAACAACAATAGAGGTGATAATGCTCTTTTTTAAAGAATCCAACGAATCTTCACTAGGTACTTGACGGTCAACCTAGCGTGCTTATACCTCTGAAGTAATGAGACGCCCTCTCCACTCGGAGCAATAGCCGACATCAATGAGGAGTAGTGTGAAGTACACCATATCTCCACTCTAGGGTTCGGGACCCGATCTCTTAGACTATTATCCTCTTGGTCCAGATACTCCATGGCTAGTTCCCTTAGGCCATGTTGTATACAATTGACCATTGCCAGAAGTAAGGACAACCTATATCCTATGGCGAGCATTACAGCAGGGAATAACACCTTGATAGAAATGCGATCTTTTAGCTAGGAATGCACAATGCCACCTTTTAGCCAGATTGAAAGGAATCCTGTGAGCAAAGCTAATTCCAATATCGGTTCCTTGGCTTGATGGTGGAAACTTTCAAATTAATCCCCCATGTGAAACCCACATTCATCTGATTCGGCAGCATGAGTACTTCACCATCCTTCAAAATTTAGGTATTAACTTCGGCTTCTGTCGTTGGATGAATTGAGTCGACTTCTCCAATCTTACTAATATTGGGGAATAGTTACTCAGCCTAAGGGACACAGGTAACAATGGAATTATGCCCAACATTTGCAACGATCCTCCGGCAGATATGGAAGTAGCAGACCAACTCCCTAAATACCTCTATGAGATGAGCATTGTGTTTAAAGGTGTCCAACTCTGTATTGATGGGGAATAACTGTAACGCCCCCCTAGAAGTACATAAAAATTGGGCATGACCTGTCCACAATAAGAAGGGTCGACCTGCTCAATCTTTACGTACATCCCAATACAAATACACAACAATACTAAAGGGCGAAAATAAAGCAGTGAAAATTTATACAAAACCCAGAATCACAAGGTTGACAACAGAGTCCATAGTGTACCAAAATAGAAGAAACTAGAGGGAACATAAAATAGTACAAGTCCGATAATAGCTACAACATTAGTACATGTTCGATATTCCATAAGTACTACAAAAGGAATTGCAAATTAACTCCTACTATGATCTTCCTGCGGAGCTAATCTTCTAAGTCAGGGTCTGTAATCCCCTTGCCTTCACCAACTGTATGACCTGCGAATGGATACAGAAACAATAGGAGTGAGCCTAAGGCCCAGTAGGCAACCACAAAAATCACGGGTACAACTTAAGGGGATGAATGCAAGGAATAAGCATAGATATTAGGACTTGAATGAAGGAATCAACATTAAGTAA